>JAULBU010059348.1:0-11745 GCA_032358235.1 Odonthalia washingtoniensis | reverse complement strand
AAACATTTTCACAAATTACACATCATTAATGCAAGATTTTCTATACGACAATAATTCCCTCGGATGGTCACAGGAATAGATAGATGACATCGGGGACAGAACTTCTATTCTCAAATTGAAATTCATAGGAACATTTCAGAAACATTGCGATACTGGAATCCACACATTGAAATTCCATTCACTATACCACGTGGTAGAAGACCTCTCTAGGTTTGGAAGCCTGAATATTATTGATACATCACCATATGAGCACTTCATTACATTCTTTAAACAGTCACATCGGTCTACTTCCAAAAAGATGGCAACGAGAATGGATGAAACAGTGAAGAATATGGGACCAAAAATTTCAAATATACGTCGAAGTTCAACACATTCTGCGTTTCTAAAACAATGTTCCATCCAGATTTCTGTACCTCATTCTACAGGGACTACTACTGCGTCTAAAGGTAAAACACAGTTATAACTATATTTGGTAACAGAATGTATTTCTGTTTCATTACAACAGGTTGTTTCCGCCAGACAAAGAATCAGAATATGTAACGAATCCACAACCCAAATTCGTACTCCAATATTGAAAAACTTGTCATGTGCCAGTCTGACAGTCTTCACGAATCTCGTTCAGATGTACTTTAGAAACCACGATCCGTTGCTTACAAACTCCAAGATTTACCTCGCATTTGTCAATTCAGGGTACATAGTTGGCGGATATCTTCCAACGTTGCAACAGTATGACAGTTCTAGAAATATTGTAAATTACAGACCTCCTCTGCCACATCGCCGTAAAAGGCAACTCGTATTTGCAACCAAACAGTTCGGTCCGAGAAAGAATAAAAGGAATAGCCTCGTCCTTATAAAGGGTGGTGATCGAAGTATTCTCGTTTACTATATAGAAAAGGTCCTTCTTCTATTCCATACAAAACAATACCCTACTATGGACAGAAAAAATTTGGCTTTCGTACAATACATGGAATTTACTCAGCCTCTGGAGAATGTCGATAAAGTTCTGAACTGCATATGCCTTCGATGGGCTACATCTGATGAGGTTGACTACACAAGACATGACACAGACACAACTTCCGTGGAACATATTTTAGAAACAGGAGAGTGGTAAGATATCATTTATTTAGATACCATATGTTCATCTGTACATGTATTGCGGTCGAATTTTGGAATTGATTCGTTCACTAACCAGTTGCCATGACCAAAGAAACGGGTGTACATTCATCTTTTTTACAGGGAAAGTGATTCGTTGAGATCTCTAACTACTGATACTAAAGAGGATGACGAAGATAATTAACCGTAACATGGTCGTATACATTATTTTAGTTCACATTACATGTTCTGTCATTCCAAATCTGTTTTTGTATTTCCATTCACTTCATTACCTCCTCCATATTAAAACAAAGTACTTCGTGATGGTCCTTCGTTGTACGGCTTTCCGACTTTATCAATACTTTTCCAGTCAACATCTTTTACTGCGACATAGAAGTCATGAATAATTCCACACGGCATTCCAATGTACTGTCGAAACCAGGTTGATTGTACAGATATGAAATGTTTCTTCGGACTTTTCGTGGTAACCATTATTGTGTCGTCAAGTTCCATTTCTTTGAACGTACTTTCTTCCTCTCCCTCTAAACATCCCGGTACTTCCAAATCTCCAGGGACCCATTCTTCTACAAAACTTCTTATTTTCCCAATTAACTGTTCTGTCCGCAGTTTTTCATACTTCAAAAACATTTCGTTGAATTCTTTCTGACGAACTCCCCAACGATATTCGTCCACAATGAGTAGTTTAACACAGCTACAAATCCAAGCATCTACGCGAGGAATACTCAATACAGTCTCTTCCACAATGTTCCTTTCTTCTTCGTACACGATATATCCAATAAAATCATACAATACCGCAGGACCGATATTTTTTCTGAACAGATTCAAATTTTCTTCATCTTCTTCATATTATTCAACGTAAGGTTCAACATAACTGCCGCATTACCGTAATTGAATATCTGAAATGTCGACAGTACGCCACCATGACAATTCTAACACACCGTTTCTATTGGATTTCATTATCTTTCTCTTCGCGACAGAAATTTCCGCCTCCCTTCGTTCATATTTCTTCAATTAACTGTTCCGTCGCAAGTGTTACATAATTCGAAAACATTTCGTTGAATTCTTTCTGACGAACTCCCCAACGACATTCCTTCGCAATGAGTAGTTTAACACAGCTACAAATCCAAGCATCTACGCGAGGAATACTCAATACAGTCCTTCCACAATGTTTCTTTCTTCTTCGTACACGATATATCCAATAAAATCATACAATACCGCAAGACCGATCTTGATTCTGAACAGATTCAAATTTTCTTCATCGCCTTCATATCATTCAACGTAAGGTTCAACATAACAGCTTCATTCCCGTATTTTAATATCTGAAAGTTCCACAGTACGCCACCATGACATGTCTAATATACCGTTTCTATTGGAAATCATTATTTTTCTCTTTGCGACAGCAATTTCCGCCTCCCTTCGTTCCGTTGCATCGGATTTCTTCAAATTGAATCGGGATAGTAGAGACCCATATCCAAGTGCTTCAAAGAATCTGTCTTATGCAGCTCTTTTCCTTCCACTACAAAAAATCAGATAACAACTGTCTCAAACGTCCCTCTAAAGTACAAACTTTTAATAGCTGTTCAACAACGTCATCCCTCATTTATTCCGTCCGATATATGTTTACGCTTTCACCACATGAAAGTTTAGCTCTAAGTAATGAACTTATAATATCTTTCTCGCTGTTGATAGAGGGGACATATATGTTGTTCCCACTGCAGAGAAAGGTCATTGGTGCTGGTAAAATCATTGAACCGTCAGATCGTTTTATGCCATTCCCCATCACAAGGTCGGCTCTGTTCGTCCAGTTTCTGGCATTTCGCTCATTATTTCGGTCTAATTTACCCGTTTTCTTGATTCTACACTTCTGCATTCTCAGGTCTACTGCCAGTCCAATTACCAAATGTTTCGTGGGAACTTGCCTTATCACCCTCTCCACATACTTTCCACGACTCTTGTTGTTATTTGTCATCTTTTTGAGAAGAACTTCTAAACTCTTCACCATTCCTTTTACGTCAACAATCAATTCTCATAACTTCTGATTGCAGAGCATTGATTGAAAAATCTTTACTCAACACCTCCCATGCTTTCCAATTGGCCGAAACTTTGTACTCATTCATCAACACAGAAAATCTCGTGTTATCCGCAGTTAGTTTTAGAACATCTTCTTACAGCTGACAGAAATCTTCCACACTTACTTCTTTGTACTGACTAATATCCGTTAGATGCAGCACCCACACCGGTAGCGTTTATACCATTTTCCAAAGTACTTACAATAACATCACTATCCGTTCTGGAATCCATATCATCCGTGTCGCGATCTAATAATGAGCACTGAACTGAACCGTATGGAACAATCGGTCACCGAGCTATTACATAATATTTTCTGTGGAAACAAGATAAGATACAAAAATGTGGAGGATGAGGAAGAACATTAACTTCCATGCGATGCGCGGTTTACAGATCATCAGACACATTTCCATTTTCAATCCGATTTTAATGCTTAAATGAAAGCGTGGCTATAACAGATCTATTTTATTAACTGTCAAGACAAGACGCAACCATTTCTATGATCCAATTTCCCATTAATACTACTCCGTTACGGCACAAAACTCAGTGATATTCGAGAAATTCCTTTTGTGCTCACCACTGTTCTTCGGTAAATATTTTAATGCCATAAACATGCTATCCCTAGTTATAGTGCGTTCCTGCCTGTCATCAATTGACTATATTAAGTCATTTGTATGTTTCATTTCCAATAATACCCCTTTCACAGCGTTACTCATAGCATCTTTACACCTCTTCTGGGCCTATTCCTTTTTTAGTGAGTTAATTCCATTCGGTCGACTCCCGTACAGCCCGTAGGCAACTACATCTGCTACGTAATACCCATTTCGTATACTCCTTCTACCGTAACTGACTACAGGAGTCCCAATTTTAACACTAATCTAAGCGTCAGTACCGTCCTGTTTTTGCACGGAGCGTTCCATTTACATTACAAGTGAATCACGAATTACGTCCTCAATTCCAGTTCTAAACAACCGTGCGACTGCTTCACTTGTCATAGCAGACGTGCTTATGGATTTTGTTCTACCATTTACCCTCTCGTCACTTCTACTACCAAGGTGACGGCACTGTCCGCTCCTGTCATCCTAGATCTGTAGAGATCCGTTCGGTCTATAGAAATACCTCCATTTCTGTCTACATCTTCAAACTTTGGTTTGGTTGACAAGTAATCTGACACTTAAATTAATTTGAACGTAATTCCTATCCCTGGGTTTCTTTCTTTCTCCCTCCGTGTTCAGAATTGAAAAATAGCATGGGTTATCTTCTCCGAATCTGACCTCTGCGCATTTCCTGTACGGTTCTCCAACAGCAATTGTTTGTAACAAGAATCCCAAAGTTGACAGTAGAGTTCTACTGCATTCCACTTTCTTCGGATGGATTGACTGGAATCTTTCATTCCGTACCTTTCTGTACAGATTTGCTCCAGTCCAGTCCAGATGGATTCGTCTGTTTGTACCATGTTCTGCGTTTGCAATACCCATGCCGTTGCATTATTATTTGCGCCTCCATAGCGGTCCACTGCCTTCCCCTCACTTCTCTTCTTCAATATCTAACGGTGACCTCTTCCTATTATTCCACCCACGCGGTCTACCTACAACTACTTTCCTTGTCTTATTCTCTCTTTCCTCAACTGGATGCTCAGTTCCTTCTCTTTCAAAATTACTTTCTCGCTTTATCATTATTTTTTTTATTCTATCCTCCTCCCTCCGCACAATCTCTTGTTTCACTCATCTGCAGAAAAATCCCACTCAGCCTCAGAATCTCTCACCGTTCCATTTCTCAGTTCTTCTTTTCGTGTGGTGTTCCTCTCTAACGAGAAACTCATGTCCACATATGCCAATTGTAGCTTTCACTTCGTCGCTGCTCCAGACAACACGGAACGATACCCGTCTCCTGCACTTCTATTTCCCCTCACAGCGCTTCCAGGTTCACTGTCGGTACTATACCGAAAGATCGGTTTCTCCGTGGTTGGACCACTCCGTTCGGTACATCTGTTAATCTAGGTGATTTGTGAGTGGAAAAACAAGAACTTAGCGGTGACAATGATGGCAGGCATGAGAATGAGGCAGGTAGATGGGTATGAAATGGAAGGAGACAGGGTACAGTCAGAAGGTTAGAGAAGGATACAGCAGGGAAAGGAATAAAATGAGATATGAATTATCAAGAGTCGTACACTCCATTACATGTGTACACATGGCTATAAATACATGTATCGTCGATAGAGTCGAATCAATTAGAGATGATAACACACGTGTACAATACAGTATCAATCGACTTGATAGAACGGCACTATTATAAATACCCATAGCTACGGCAGGCCATGATAAAATAAAGACGGATAAAGATAATGAACAAAACCCAACCCGAATTCATTCGACAACCATGATTCCTCCAACCATGTTGAGCTACGTAAAATTTCCCTTTGTTGGGTTGCGCCGTCAACACCTGCCTTTGCTCTAGAGCAAAATCATTGCGTTGTATGCTTAAAAAGTTTCAATGGTACGAATGGACCATTTTCTTTTACATGTTCATTTATTATGAACCAGAATTTTTGTCGATCTTTTATCATTTCCATAAGATCAGCAGAAACAAATGGCGGTATTATTGCGGGCGCTTCGTATGCCCAACTCAAAATGAAATCCGCGACTAAAGTAATTGCAGTTAATGTAACATTAAATATATGTTCATAACAGCGTGCAACAACCGTATAGATTATACCATTTTCTGATGCTAACACAAAGACAGTATACTTCAATATGAGCACAGAAACCTGTGCAAATACTTGATAGATGTTCTCTTTTGGAATATACTTTCTTTATTCCTCGTCTCCAAGAGAAAACCACATTTTCAGAAGCAAGATGTATTACATTACCAAGTTTTATAGCAGCTACTTTTGTCTTAAGTTCTACTGAACATAACCAAAACTTTTCACCATCCAAATCAATGTCTCCATCACCATTCAAATTATGATCGGACCCGGATAATATGACGGCTACTACACCTTGGGAGCATGCGAGATACCGATGTTCATTGCTTCCTAACATCCCAAAATCAGATACAGCTTCAGTGAAATCACGATTACGTAATGATTGCATAACAGCATTTTCATTTGAACTCCAACGCATCATTGCCTCCGTCGATAATTTCTTTGAAATCCAACTGCGGGCAAAAATTGTGAACCATTCAGCCGATGTTCTTAAGTTCAAAGTAGCATCTGCAGTAGCCGCAATGCCACTTGATATTTTAAAAGTATTACTTGAGGATAGAATGATACCAGCATTGGTTCCAGTCATTCTGAACTTTCGTAAGGCAAAGCAATCTGCACAGCGTTATCATTCTGTTAGAACAGAACATCTCTTTTTTATCCAGTTTACACATGAACTGCGAGCGCCATATTTGTAGACATCATCTGAAACTTCCTTTGTGGAAAGCGAGAAAATTGACGTGTTGGTCGTTTTCGGAACAGCAATCCAGGTGCTTACATTTCTGGAGATTCCTTCCGGTACGACATACATAAAACGAAGAAGTTTTGATAGCTTTTCAGTACCATGTTTGCGTATTGCTACAGCTGTCATTCTTCTTTTCCCTGTCATATTTCCGAGTACAGAAACTAATTTTGTAGAAATAGAAGCTGAAGGGGAAAGCTCAGGACTATCATTAATAACGAACGACGATCTCCTATCGAGATGATCTTCACTTACATTGCTGACGAGCATCATATGTTCATCCTCTTTATCTTCCTGTATTTCATCGTACCCTCCTTCTTCTTAGTCATCATCTCGAGTAGGTCTTATGGATGATGCCAGAATGAAGGATTGTTTTCCATAACCCCAATCAGCCGTCATAATAATTCTATTTAATGCTTTCTCTCCCCTGTTATCGAGCAAATTCGTGAGCAGTTTTCGAACAGAATCTATATGTTTCTCACCTCTACGGCAGAAGCGGACCGCTAAAGTGATTCTTGGCAATTCATCGGCAATAGAATCTTCTAATGACCCTTTCGGTTCTCATTAAGGGCACTCAATGATTTAACTTTATTATCAAGTGCACGTGTTCCAAATAAGTCATCTTCAAGAGTCCCGAAGAGATGCAATGGAGAAAAAATACTTTACGTGTCTCCCTGAATGTAACGGCCTCACAATCCTATAGTAACCTTATCTAATCACGCTGTGATTGCCACTGTAAACCCCCGCTATTCCCTCTTCCAGTTTCTGGGTATGCCAAGATATGTTTCGAAATCCATTTCATCTTTTTCACACGCGGTACGTTTAATCAAGAATTACCCAATACAAAACAAATTATATGGCTACATACTGATACATTTCACAAATCGTGATCAAATTTGCGTTGTTTTCAAGAAGTCTCATACTTCCGTTCGTCAATTATAACAACTGTTTCATTAAGCAGTCAATAAGTAGAATAATAAAAGCAGCTCGGCTCTTTTTAAGGTCTCTTACTAGCATCTCAACATCAAGATTTTCCACACCTGAAAGAAAACAAAGGCGTGCTTTCTCACCAAACACATTGTCTGCAAACACAGACTCGTATACAATCTATTTACATGTTGTGTTTTGAATGTTCCAACCAACAGTTGGATATCCACTCCTATCCACAGAAGACCGTCCATTACCTCTTGTCCTTGTTATATTTTCCCCTCTCCCTGCTCTTTATCGGCCTCTTCTTCTTCTACGTTGGACTTTTCTTCCACGTCCTCTCATCGCAGAGACATTTTTGCTTGATATTAATGATGGGGGTGATAATGGTTCTTGATAGTCTTCAATTATTCGTGTTGAATGTTGAATTTTTATTTCAATTTGTGATGTTGGTTGTTGTATTAATTATGAAGTTGGTTGATAATTTTGAATGGATGGTTTCAGTGGTTGAATAGTTGATGTTTGAGGTGATTGTTGCTGTTGTAAAATTGATTGTGGTGGAATAGACAATGCTTGTAATGGTGGTGGTGTTTTTTGAGGTTCTATCTCATGATCTTCTTGTCGAACATCTGTCGGAGTTTCAGTGTGATAATCCTAATTCATTTTGAGGTTGTTTCAGACGTCGCTATGAATAATACAATGGAAGAAAGGTGTCGAAAAGTGAGGTGTGAGGTGTGAGCTTCATCAGTCATTGTTGTGCGCACACGATCATGGTTCCATGGATTCATTACTATGTCAAAGAATCTGAAAGTACACCGACATCTAGTTTGATACATTTACTTTACAGTTATGAAACGTATTTTAAACCTGTAGTTTTTAATGGAGTATGAATTTTGCGTAAACTTCCACCGAAAAGGGCCCATATGAGCCATATATGGATCCTAACACATAATACAGAAATTTCTTATTTTATTATAGGCAGGACCAATTGAGCGATCACTCGGTCGAGCTGCAGAAACTCGTGAATTTCGACGTGAAATCACGAGAGCCTTGAGTACCACCACTGACTCTATCCCGAAGTCAGAAAATGATGTCAAACACGGTACTCCAAGCAAGAAGAGACAGTTGCATCACGTGTTAATAATTTCTCATCGACGAACTGTACTTAAGTGGATGGAGGAGACTAAACGATACGGGGGTCTATAGGGTCTTTGTGTAAAGACTGTGCGTCATTTCCATGAGCTTTCCTTGGTACATATACGTCAAATATCATGAGGGCATCACTTTGGTGAGTTGATATGGAAAAACACTTCAACCTCAATGCGGACAATCCACAGTCTGGTTTATTTTGCTTCCATCTGCAACACGGAGTTGATAGGGTTAACTTCAAGATATTTCCGGGAGGAGGACAATAGAGTTCACTGTAGATACAAGCTCTTTAAATCGAGCTCCTTATGGAGTATCAACGTGTAAAAGCGAGTGGAGTAAAGATTACCCCGGCACTTTTGCGAGCTATGGTCATATCCTTTATTCAGCAAGCTAGAGAGGGTTGTGCGTCCCATGGTGCAATATCTGTTGACTGTTGTTTCTATATCTGAAAGGTAACTCATCTGTGAGTTCAAGTTTTCTTGTAAAATTACAGACTATTTGTGCGTTTACAGACTGGAAAACTGTCTGTAAGCCCATAAAAGCAAGTTTCAACCGAGAAAGAGATTACATACCATCTGGGTGTGCTGTACCGTTCATTAGATAGCTGTATTTTGGATGAAGACTTGGTCTCTAACGACGACGAGACGCATTTCATTTTTAACATGGACGATGGAAGGATAATCGGTATGCGTTGTGCTCAGACAGTCAAGTACACCAATATCGTGGGAGGGGATGAAGTAATGACCATGATGGTGCACATTTCTGGAGGTTGCGGTGCAAAAGTGGAAGTTCCGATGCTCATTTTTAGAAATGGAAACTTTTTGTACCCAATGAGGGGGGTTGCAGATGTGAATAGGGTTTGCTACCGCTCGTAACCAAAAGGATGGATAGATAGAAAGACGATTGTTTCGTGGTTGTCCGAACCGTTGATAATTATTGTTATTATTAATTTTGAATGCATCCATATTAGCGGTAATTAACAATTAACGTTATTAAAGTTATTTACGTCAACCTCTTTATTTATAAATCAAGTGGGAAAGAAGTATCATACAACGTGGCAATCTATGCGTGTAGATTGTCACGTGTATGGGCGAGAAGAGAGTCGCACAACATACATAGTTTCTCCTGAGTTGATTTGCTCATTTCATTTAAAAAAAATAATATTATGAGTTTCCACTGCCCGTAGCACTCTGTCGGACTTCAGTTTTTTAAAAATTAAAATTTTTAATTACATTTATTGTTCCTCTTTCGGACCCGTCTACACCATCCCCAAACCTCTCGGAATCATACCTTCCTATCGGCAGTAGCAAATGCATTTTTTATTTCACCCACAAATCTGACATCTCGGATTCTTCCACACCTTGCCAAGTCTGAACCCAAATCAATTCTTTTTGATTTCGGCTTTCCTAACAAATTTTGGTTCAGGTAGATAAAGGAGGTAACAGGCGAGCATATTGCTGTACATTACTTGACATTAAAAACCGTATATAACTACAAAATATCACTGCGTCCTTTACTTGTTGTAACCTTTCTCCATCACTTCGAATTTTGCCAAATCGGTCGTTCAAAGCTTGTGAGCTGACTTCATAGCGCTGCAGGTTATTTGTCACGTTTTCTCTGTTCAATGGGCGATAAAATATATATTTTATTTTATCGTCAATTATTGCAGTGCTTTATGTAATAACCCTATGACCAATTTCCCTCTACCGTACAGTTGCTATGGGACAAAAAATCCAATTATAAGAAACCTTTACATTTTTCGACCAACAATAATACATAGTTTCTGTTTCATTGTAATGAAACAGAAACTATGTATTCAAAATGGCATCCTCTCAAAGGTATGGTCAAACACTGGTGTGTAGAAGTAACCCATTTTGACGAAAAGGTAAGATGGTTGCGGCAACAATCTAGGAAATTTTAAAACATTTTTTTTCAACAATCTAGGGTATTTTTATATTTTTTAGTCTGTTCAGGCTCAAGCGACTAGGTATCGATGTTAGAGCATTTTTAAGTATGTATTTTCTCGCAAGGAAATAGTGCAACCCAAAATGGAAACTCTTCCTGTAAGAAAAAAACCCTCGAATACCGAAACGGTTGAATGTCAAAATGAATTAGTAGGCTCATTTCTCTACTAAATATAGTACATTCATCGTGAAGAAGGGACGAGACACTCCACAGGGACTACTAACTAAGCAATTATTATGTTTGCCCAACGAGCGTGTCTAATTATCTGTACCAGCCAATACTCAGATTCTGCCTGTATCTACCGTGATTCGTGAACACATCTACTACCACATGTCCACTGGTTATAAATTTCTCGATAATATTAGTTACGTTCTTCATTTCAAGGATAATGGATCTTTGTCACTATCGGAGATGTAATACGTGACGTGAAGCAGAATATTTCCAGATACAAAATTCATATATATTTGATATAAATATATGAGACGTTGAAACAAGTATTTGAGAGAGGATTTCATAACCTTATAAACTACCTGCAGTCATTGCACTTTGTTCAATGGAATCACTTTATCAGTAAAAACTTTAGTGTGCTGTTGATGTTAACACCAACAGTGAACACCAGTAAGTGGAGAGAAGACTGCCAGTCATAATATTATCATGAATCATAATTGACAGAGTTCTTTTCACTTACTGATGTCGATGGCATTATTATAACAGTGATATTATATGTTGTGATTAACGGAATGCTTCAACTCGTGTGTGTATATTAGCTTGTTGTATTACTGAGGTTCAGATTTTTCCGGATGAATTGCTGATACGTTCAAGAATTTAGAGATTGCAATCTGCTAACTAGTGGAGAAGACCCTTAATTTTAAAATCATAAACTTTGCAGGAAGCAGTGGAATATTTTCAGGGTCATATGACTAGCTTGTTCTATTGAAAGAAAATAATTATCTTTGAATAAAGTGAAGCGCTAAGTGTTATTAGTAAACTTGAAATGGGCTCCCCTTGTGGCCAGTCGCAGGCAATTAACTCCGCTTCGTTGTTTTTCGTCGATTGATCAAAACGGTGATGATGGGGAGGA
>JAULBU010059337.1:0-11746 GCA_032358235.1 Odonthalia washingtoniensis | reverse complement strand
CGTTTATTGAATCAACTTCCTTGATCAGGGTCTTCACCGCATGAATACAATTCGAAGTACCAGTTATATCAGAGTCAGGGTTTACACATTTCCTTGAATATGTTTCGAAAAGTTGTGGAAGCGCTGTACGAAGACAAACTGGACAAATTGATTGTGGAGTAGAACTCTATTTATGTAAAAATTGCCTGTAGTTTACTGAACATCAGTGCGATCGCCAAGAAATACGCACCATAGTCTGTGTCCGAACGACCAATTGCACTTGATTCAACATTTTCGGGGTCCGTTGTAGGTTGATCAGATTCGTTGAAATTTGTTCGTTGCGTAATTGGTGCATAACCGTCTGATCTTTTTTTGATGACCCTAAAAGTGGAAAATGTGCGTCATAGAAGATGTATGGCGCGGACATGTCAGATATAAGTTCATGACCACATTCCGTTGCAAAGGCAGGCCACTAATTATGCACATACTGACATGCCACACCAATATAAGTATCTTGAATATAAAAATTATTAAATGGGCACTTCTTATCAAGAATAGATGAGCTGAGAATTGTCACTGAGTGGTAGTATAGTAGACAGTAGTGAACAGTTGGTAAAGAAATGTTGTATGGATGCATTTTTCTTGGGACCTTGTTTGTATTACTACCGCATATTTTGTGTATGTAAGACGAAGCAATGAAGCATGTTGTGTACACAAGCTGTTTCATGAGCGCCTGTTCGAAAATCACTGTCATGCGACCATCTTTAATACCATAGATATGAACAGAAAACGCAAAATTGATGATTTGTCGAACTCGCTCTGTCTTGGAAACTGAAGCCAATACATGCTGGTTTGCCATGGAATTATCGTGGATGTTATTAGTTAAAGAAGACCAGAACTGTTCTAATCGTCGATGGTCGTCATCGTCTAGCTTGTATTACGGAAATGTCGAAGAAGGTGGACGATTCCAAATTATCATGGACTCGGCAACCACATCGAGAGATGTTAATCAACCGTTCTGTAGATGACACGAACCACCTGTATTTCTCGTAAATTATCAAGTTAAGTCGTTTGAGCAACATCTCAAGTGAAAAGATCAGGAAAGACATCTCCTCCCTCGACCTTATGAGCAGTGTGATACAGTATGGTACAACATATTAAGACGAATACGGAGTCAGTTACCTAGAAGTCCGTAATATAGACATTGCCGAAGATATGTTGGAATCCAACTTCCTGGATGGGAAGAAACGCAACACTATCTTGCGTTATGCGCGTACCGGGAAACTGTTCTATGAACACCATTTCTTTTTTAATTTGGTAAAGGAAATGGTGACAGAGTATCGCACCACAGACCCATTCAACAGTGATATTGGCAATGGTCTGGGATGGGTAACCTTTTTTGACTCTTCAACCCTTTTCGAAGCAACCATGCAGGATGAAGTGTTGATGTTAAGGGCTCTTGGGGAATGGTACTTGAATAAGAACATAGGAAAATGGAATGCGAGGTTCTTTTATGACAGTGCAATGATGTTCATCGAGATGCTTCACAAGGAACACCAGTCAATCATGAATGGATGTGAACTTAAAAAATAAGATGTCCCTTCTGACTTCGATGGACTATTGGATGTGGAGATTAGCAACACTCCAACAATGAAAATATCAATTCGCCGATCTTTCTTCAATGGAATGAAAGGTTTCAAATATGAAGAAGGCAAAGTTCGACACACATCCCCAGAATTCATGACTGCAATGGAAGGGAAGGAAAATCGCCTAAGGAAAGAGGTTTGGGCGCACTTTCATCCAAATGCAGCGCTCTCTGGAAAGAAGAAGAGAAACTTACGTTAAAAGGCCAAGAAACCACTGACTCAGACCACTTCGTTACCGAGAACAAGACGTGCTGCAAGAGAAGTTAAACAAAATCAACCTCCAAATGAAATATTGGACGTTGATGAGGAAGAATTGGCAAGAACCAAGAAAGCTGCGAAGGGGAGTCGTACAAAAGAGAAGGGGACGAAGCGGATTCATGAAAGGAGAGTCAAACGGTTTCTACAGTTGAAAAAAGTACAGAAAAATTTCATTAGGTGATGAGTATCCGTCCATAGATGACCATCCCACGATGCTGTACCAACTGCCATACCTTTTTGGTATGAGGAAATAATTGGAATTGCGGAGAAAAGATCACAGGTGACGATCCAAGAGATTCAACTTCGACATATGAGACGACCACCTGCACACCGTGACGATAAAGCGGAATGCATATTTTTAAACATGCGGTCTGCTGCTTCTGGAAATGATATTGGGGTTGACAAGTCTGAACCTGTGCTATTTATGAAATCAATTTCTATTCCTGGTGGCCATTGCGCAAAAATTTACTTTAACATGGATGATATGATCTTTATCCGACAAATGGTTTGGTTACGAAGCAACCTCATTGAGTTAACGGATCTTGGTTTTGCATGTGATGATAATGTGGAAAATATTTGGAATTATGCTCTCAAGCTTATAAATAAAGGGCCGTCAGCTTCTTACTTCAAGTCGAAGAGTCGGGAAGTGATGAAGCAAGGATGTTGCATTCTCGAAGACATGGCGGATACCTGCAGGAATGTTCCAGCAGAGATTATGAGTAGTCTGAATATACCTTCTGATTACCCCCAACAACCTTTATAAGACCTCTACAACGCTGTGTCTGAAACATTTAATGGTGAGGAATATCATAAAAAAGAGGAAAACCGAACACTTTGGTCCCCAATCGTGAACAAAGTAGAATTGGAATTAGGTGAAGAAGATCGAAACAATGGTTTAGCTCACTATCATTCCACAAGGGTGTTATTGGATAATCGTTTTGAAACATCAGAAGAAACGATATGGATTACCAAGAGAAGAGCTACAATGGAGGTTTGGATAGCTTTTCTTGCTACTCTTCTTGAGTTGGACAAGAGAAGACAGTGGCCATACTCATTCCCCAATAGTGGTGGGCGGTTCCTTCTCACTGGAAAAATTGTCCTGACCAGGCTGGTCATATAGAATTTTCTGTCCGAGTTCAAAGTTCCCTCCGGTTTTTTCTGATTGCAACTGCTTAACAAGAAACATCGCTTTGGACAAATCCAGGCTCTCATATTTACGTTCAACGTACTGAAGTGCAGTATGAAGAGAAAGAAAGGAAAATAATATCATCTGGATTGGTCTTGAAAGAAACAATTATCCCTCCGTACTCCTTTTTCGTGGGACATGGGTACTTTCAACATTCTGGTGTTGGATGGAGAGAGAATCATGCACTTCGGTACCATATATACTTGATTCTGGATGAATTTCTGATGAAGGATCTGTGTATTATGGTTATAACGGAAGTTTCAGGAAAGATGGAGAAGATACACCTTCAAGAAGAAGTATATCTCAAGACAACTCTCAGGGAAATGAGAATTGTGATTCAAATGACGGGTCTTCTAGTAGTGACAGTTTGGTAATCAAACCAGTAGGAGGTTCTGAGTCTGTTTTTGATGACCCGAATGTCATTCGTAGAGGATAATTTTTCTGTGTCCTATTTTTCTCTATTACGTTCATTGCGTCTATGTTTCTATTCTTTTTATGTTTAGTTTTCATATTTTGTTGAATTGGTGCTAAAGTATACGATGTTGTCTGTGTTGGTAAAATAATAAATACATTTTGTGAAGTAGCTTGTTCAGCTTTTAATTGATGTCCTTTGAAAATGGCATATACTTGTAGTATATAGGCGCATGTTTAATTATAAATTTATATATAATTTTAAATGTATACATGTCTACATCATATACATACATATATATATATATACGTATATGATACAACTTATGTATATCAGTTTATATATACTTTCATATCTTGAAGATATTAATGTCGAATTGGCCGATAGCCGGTCTACTTAATATATATCGTCGCTTTCTACGATGGTCTACGGGTCCTTTATTATTGCTCTGTGTATTGTCCTCGCAATTCGTAGATATGCTGTAGGTTTCGACCTTAGTCCTGACAACGTCAATTACCTTTACGGAATTCGGTTGTTGATACGCGAAGTATCCTTGTCAACTCTGATTCGTAGTTGATAGACAACCAAGCACGCGTCGATAGAGTGGTGGTCGTCTTTTGTCCGTCGCGCCAGGTATTCCCTAACATAGACGTGGTCGTTTGGATTTCTCCTAACGTTAATAGGTTCGCCGTATGATGATAAAGTTGAGAGCTTATGCTAAGTTTGATTTCTTGGTAATGTCTATCTTTTATTGTTGTTTTCCCATTCCGTCGTTTTCGACGTTTATATAAAGGAATCTATTTGATTCTAATTATTGGAATTTACACATGTGTAATAGGATCTTGTTCTAGTATATGCCGAATACTGGAATAGATTTTAATCATTCGAACACGTGTAATCCTAGTGTATCATTCTTTAATTAAATGATCTTTCGTTACACTTGTCAGTTCCCAATCTGTACAGTAGCGTTGTAATGGTGTCTTCAACATTACAGTTTCCTTACTGGGATTTTCCTGTATGCTTATAATGGTGATTCGCCACATTACACTTGTCAGTACTGGGGCGCGTACTGTAGTCTTGTAACAACTTGGGTCTTCCTTTTACGCCTTTTACTTTTCTCTTCTGTGCCATTTTGTCTCCACAAGCCTAACGCGCCGTATGATTATTTAATCAATACCTCCTCTATGCTTTCCTTCCCATGCCGCCTCGTTCTGCCTCTCGCAGTCTTCATCTTCCCCTCCTCTATGCTTTCATCGCCATGCAGCCTCGTTCGGCCTCTTGCAGTCTTCATCTTTTCATCCTCTATGATTTCATCCCCATGCCACCTCGTTCGGCCTCTTGCAGTCTTCACCTCCTCGTATGTCTTCTGATGTCTGCCCTCGCGTGCGCTTCTTCGAGTCTACTCATCCTCCTCTTGTACTTCTATTGCACTTCATACTTTTTGTCTGCCCTTCGCAGTTACTCCTCCTCGTATAACACATATTTCCATCATCATCATCATCCTCTATGCTCCCATCTCCATCCTCGTCTCATCTGTCTCTCGCAGTCTTCACATCCTCCTTCTTCGCAGCCACCTTCTGATGTCTGTTAATCTGCCTCTTTGGTTCCTTCTCCTCTGAGTCGCCATGAACTCCCCTTTTTATTATCCAATCGTATCCCTTCCTCCACCTCCCGCGTCGCACGAACCGCTCTTTCGATTTTTACGTCGACAATTAATAGCCTTTCAATATCTCCAAGATATGAGTATATGTCTGAGCCATTCTGAAATTTTGCATATAAAATATGTATACGTAATATATAAAACAATATGCATATATGCATATATGCATATATACATATATGCGTATATAAATATATACATATATGTATCTACATAAATTTGTTTACCTTCTTCTGTATATATATATCTGTATATACATGTACTGAAATAGTGTGACATTCCTGAAGGTTAAACGGAAATAAATCAAATTTACTGTATGCCAAAATTCCATCTGGAATTAAAAATAATGCTAAAAATTAACTTTTAAATTTTTGGCAAAAATGCCCAAAATTAAAAAGGTCCTTTTTGGCATTTTTATAAATTCCAGATGGAATTTTGGCACACAGTGTTTTTATAGTGCTTCATAACATAAAATGTATGAGATTTTCGTTGAAAATCTAATAAATTTGATCCTAACATTGTCAAAACTTTATTAAATTTTAATCAAATTATGGAATTTGCAAGCACAGGGAGAAGTATGGAGGGAAAACTTTTATATCCGTACAGTTACGATTTCAGATCCAGAAATGGTGACCAAACTATCAAATTAAAATTGAAACCTTAACACGGTATTGATACTAAACATAAATTGTTCGAATTGTTCCGAAATCTACGTTACTATCACAATTTCGTTTCGAAGCAAGTTATTAATACGTTTCTATTACACTTTCGATTCAAAGAAACTTAGTCAATACCAATGAAAAAACTTACCTATTATTCGAAAACCCTGCCAGTGAAACGGCCAGGGTTCGTAAGAAGCAGCAGTAATGGAAGCAGGGGAGGTGAAGTAATGGGCCACCCTCTAGCCAGTAAACAACAACGGATGAGTCGTCGATTATCTGGAGTTCGAGGAGCACGAGGTAGAGGTTTTGCACGAACAGGACAGAGCAGCATAAGAGGAAGTGGTAGTGCTACACAATGTTCTTTCCAAAGTTCGGCTACAGGGAACAACAACGCTGTTGCTTGTCGTAATTTAGTTTCTAGTAGTTCGTTGGAGCGGGCTAGTGGATCCCATAACAGCTCTGGTGGTGGGGGAAATGTTGAAAACTCCGTATTCAACAGTGATTGCGGTAATGAAGAGCCACCATAAAGCGATGCGCCCGTCTTTGTCAACGAACTTAGTACAAACCGCTACAATAGTTTAATGGTGGAACTGTCAGCAGTGAAAGGTGATAAGGGGCGTATATCTCAATCGTTGAACCTGTGTAATCGGCTGGTTAAAGAACCAGAAGAGGAGGTGAGGAGTAAGGATATTTCTATGAAGGCGCTGCAAGATAGAGTACAAAAGGTATGCGGTGACAATGAGAATTTAAATATGGAGAACAACGCCCTAGTAAAGCTCAATGCTCATTTAGCAAAACAATTAAGTGATGGAAACAACGGGCGTGGAAAGCACTCTGATAAAATGACGAGAGCTATCCCTAAGAAGTATCTCAGCCTAGCGTATGGCGCAGATAAGTTGTTACAACAATGGGTTATTGCCGAAACATATGATATTGTACCGTCCCAGGAAAAAATTGAAAAGAACTGGACAAATAGCCCAGCTGTTGTTACCGAAAATGGTATATTAAGGGAAGATGGAACCATGCTTTTTGCCTGCACCATTTTCTCTGTTTTAGTATACCAACAGTGTATGTATACCGTTTACAAATGACTAGAAAGATATACTACTATAGATCGTCAGACAGGAATTAAAAGATGAGCAAAACATGGAAACGTTCACAACTGAGGACAGAAGGAATGATGCTGTTGAAGTGATTAGCAATAATGCTATGTTGGTAACTCGTGTAAGGCAGCTTCTTTCTGATACTGCAGTTCTAGGAAACGTATGGAAAAATATCTATTCTATGAATAACTGGGTTATACATGCCTTCTCTCAAGGTACCATTTGAAAGAAACAGGATATTGAAACGAAAAATATTCAAATTGAAGTTATATCAGGGAAGGTGTTACATAGAAATGTGTAAATTGTGAAGGAAATGGCACATTGGCGCACTACAAAGATGGATCAGATAACAATGACTGGTTTCGAATGTAATAAGGAACCAGAATGTGTCCTTGACATCGAAGTAGAGAGAATCGAAACACAAAATAGTGATGACGAAAGTCTTGAAAGGTTACCGAGAATCGTTCCCGTTCAAGATGACGCTGACAACGATTGTTTGAATTTGTTCAAAACTGCACCTAGTCCATCCATCTTGCATAAATTTCTTGCTCATATTCCCAGCAGAGATTATGACAATACAGTTGATGGTACAATTTTAAGTATTGCGAGATTAGATGCTTGGATTATAATCAATATTGAGCTGCTCGCAGTACAATTAAAGCGCGGTGGTGGAAGGAAGAATGAGTTCAACATTCTGTATGGTTCCAACTTAAAACTGGCTACTGAGCGACTAATTGGTTGTATCATAAAGTTTGTGGATGAATGGAATGGGGAAGAATTGAAGATACCGCAATGTATTGAAGAAAATGAGAAAGGGGAAGTAAGGGAGATGGAACGTGAATCTACCTTAATTGTAACGCACCCAAGTGCGGATCGCCATTTTATTGCCGTTAGTGCGGAATGGTTTGAAATTTACATTGGAAACGATTTCGGCATTCTTCACGATTGCTACTTAGCAGAGATAGTTAACAACTGGACAGAAGTGAAGAAGATTGGGAAGGCATATAGTAATGAGGTTAATACTGTTTCTTAATATCCGATGGGATAATAGGACACTTATATGATATACCGAAATAAATGAAAACATAAAAATAAATAATGGTGCAAGTTATGTGTACATGATGTAATGGATGAAATTATCCAATGTTACTGAATTATTGCGTTTTGTTGGATATAAAAGATGAATTTTTTTCGCGGTTACATCTAACATGTTTATTTTCATTTTTGAATCCAGTTGTTTGTGTGTAGAAACGAAACGGTTAATATAGAAAGGATGGTATTGCCAGGGTAGTTGTTCCGTAAATGGTGCAATTCCAATATTGGAGCGTAAAACGTGGATTAATGAGGCTATTGTGAGGAATGGTACGATGTCGAACCATTATTCAGTTTGAATGATTTCTTCATTATGATTTTCTTGCTTATATTTCAAGGTATAATCGATTTCATCTTCAGTGGCCCATCGGAGACTCACACAATTCAACTTGTCGTCAACACCGTTCAGTGGTTTAGTACATTCCAAATACTGCACAAATGCATATTGTCCAACAAAGTTTGTTCTGGTAATTTTAGATGGAATAGTAGTAAAACTTTTGCAAAGTTGAATTGTTCGTTACAGTTATCAGAACCATTCATTAATAAAAAAATATTTCGTTTCTTCTCACTAGTTCCAAATTCTGTCGCGGAGAACACCCTCTGTTTCTGTTGATCATTGAGAGGAACAGGGTTGCCCCTGACGAAATTTTCGCTTTCATCGTAGTCATTTAGTGCCGGAGTATAACCCCCGTATATGAAACCAGATTTGACTAATTCCAAGGAGATGTACGTATCAAATGGCAACCGCTGTGACTTTCCAATAATATGTCTAACAAAAGAAATGAAAAATCTGAGGACATCGGTTGGTAAATATTTTAAAAAAGGTTGTAACTTTTTCGATGTGGATTCTATGGGGAGACATCTCCTGTTAGAACAGAATGAAGTTGTTGTAATTTTAGGGATTCTCCGTCCCAGACGAGATGAGGTTGCGAGTTCGGAATGGTTGGTGATTGTTCATATTAAATGTGTGGTTGGGGATCAACATTTTGTCTGAGTTTCCGCAATGTTGGAAGCATGTTGGTTACAGTTTCATCCATACGTGTTGCAATACGTTTCGAAGTCGACCTGGAAGGCCGTTTTATAAACACATTAAAATGTTCATATGGAGAGGCATCCAGAATAGCCATGTTACCCATTGCTTGGATATCTTCTACAATATGATCGAGAAGGTGAAACTTCAAGGTATATATACCATTGTCACAACGGGGACCAAATGTAGATATAATGAGTTCTTTCATATGCCTTATTTTTGTACCAATGTTCTTGATTTCGTATTGTGACTATCAGTCTCTTTTATGATCATATAGTACGTATAACGTAATATCTGAACAAAGAGTAGTTACATCTGTGAGTGGTGCTTCATCTTGAAATACTGTAATATTATCTATGAAACCTGCAACGAAGGGAAATAACATGTCAAGATTTCTGTAGTCTTTCCTTTTCAACATCCCCCCGTTATGGAATTTGTTAGAAATAATCGATTCAACGTCTGTGATTGTTCTTTGGTAGAAAAATCTATATTTAAACCAGGAAGCGCAAAATGGTTCTCAATTTCTGCTAGAAGAGAGTTGCATGTTCGTAACTGTTTTGTACGAATAGATAGGAAGGTTTTTCGAAGACATAATGGATTCACTGGAGTTATGGTTATTCGGTGACTGGATAGGTAATTCATCAGGCCTGTCTTGATTAACTTCGAGATTCTCAAATGAAGATTGTGTAATGTTTCATATTTGAATGAGCTAAAAAATCCAGGGCAAAGCAGTCGTGGGTATAAAATAGATACCTTCTCCCATAGTGTCGCCAATGACGCCATTGATATATCATGAAGAAATTCTGAAGCTTGCTCCAGAATATCTTTTCGATCTTGCCTATTAGTATGAGGAGAATTTGCAATATATACAAGAGACGCATATTTCTTTCTGGCTACCTGCATGTATTCCATTGTTATAGGTGGACAGACCAGTAACATTTTCATATCTGCTGTTGAAGCCATGCAAAGAACACAAGGTATTCAAGAGGAGTTAAATTGGGTCGAACACCAGACATATCTTTGGCTTCCGGTATATCGCAGCAATACGAGTAGATTAACGGGAATAGGTGCCATCCAAATATTTTCCTGTGTATTACTGTAAATCTCGCATTTGATTTGTCTAACAATGGTTGTAGGGCCATGGTCATAGCTTGATGAAGGGAGGTCATTTTTTTATCACGACCAGTTGAAGAATATATTAATGGGATGTATTCTGTAACCTTTAAAGGATAATTCATTTCTTTACAGTCAATCTTGCAGTCTTCGTTGTTTTTTGAATCCATTTTCTGGAAACCAACTGAGAGGAAACCAACCAATGTATGGCCATGATCAATAAGATACCAACGAGACTTATCTGAAAAGTTAAGTAACGTGACGTGTATTGGATATGCGACGAGTAAGTTTGTTCTTAATGTCGTAGCAGTTTTTTCTGTATATATCTGTGGGAAACCTACAAAAGATTTACCATACTTGGTTCGACCTGTGCTATTGTCACTCCATACAAGGTTTATATCACTCGATCCGCATATAACTTCCGTCACTCTGTTATATAGAACTTATGTCGGTTTTGTTCCTATTCGGTGCAAAATCCTGTCGATAATAAGTGTTAATGGACGAAAGGTTACATCATTCCCGGAAGCTAATCTAATTTGATTGCGTATTACATCAACAATGTTATTTAAAAAAATGTAAGACTGTTAAATTTCCGAATTGTCTGTATTTGGAATTTCCACTTTGGTGGTGAACCCATCTTCTTTTAAATGCGTTCCTGTGTCATTGTTGCACACCTCTTGACACAGATATAGTGTAGACAGTTTTTGGCGGAACAATTTAATGTCAGAACTATCATCACAAAGTAAAGAGAAAAACGTGTGCCCATGCTTCACACCAATAACATCTATAAACGATAGAATGTTCTCAGACGTAGTACTTAAATCATGTTGATATTGTTGTTAATCTGGTTAAATGTAGTTTTTGTATGTGGACCCACCTTCTTGAATTGAATCCGGAGATTCTTGTACAATATTAATTGCACATAAGCCATCCGAACTGTCCGGTATATTGGGCACGAATGACCTTCACCATGACTTATTGCATCTATATCTATGAATCTGCCATTAATATTGTCCCCTGCATGCAAATTTTCCCCTCTGCGTTTTGTTTGATTACGTGTTACGAAGTAACTACAAGATCGCTTATGTCTTTTTATATTAATTTCGGTTGTAAAGGATTTCGTACAACTTCGGTTTGTACACTGAAAAGTTGGCATTTTTACTAAAACACGATACTTATTCACGTCCTAACGTCGATATACTACCTAGTTGTATGTTGTACACCAACTTCATATTGAATATGTCTCCCTTCCCCCAGAAATGACTGCATCGCCAAAGAAACACTGTAAGCCCTATTTTGATATGAATATCAAGTGATGTCATAAAAACATACATGTACAAACGCAATACGTTTAAACGTGATGTATGTTCTAACATCATACCCTACTATAAACTAAGGGCTAGAGACGAACAATGCAATTGGTGCATGGTTCTTCAATTTGAAATATTACATAGTTGCTTCTGCTTTTCCATGTATATTTATGGATGTGCGGTTCATGGAAATATGAAGTGATGAATTTATCAGAAAGTATATATATTATTCGGTACGGTCTACATGTACCAATGCATATTCATCTGTAATAGAGAAGAATATGGAGAAATAAAT
>JAULBU010059326.1:0-11746 GCA_032358235.1 Odonthalia washingtoniensis | reverse complement strand
TTTTTGAAATTTCAAACTTTGTATTAACCTAATTTTTTGAATACAGGGAATTTCAAGATAGGCTGCCATCATGGCATTGTGTCATATAGTAGTATTTACCAAAAGGAAAATTTACTTTTTAGAAAATCCCAAAATATATTTGGGTACCCCACATCGCAAGGTCATACAGAAATTATCAAGAACCATTCCAAAGTGCCATTGGGTTCATTTCGGAATATATGAAAACATATTTGGCTCCAGAATCTCGGTGCTCCCCTGGGAAAAAACCCAAAATGTATTCAAAATGCTGTTCGCAGCTTTTTGAGATATTTCAAATATTATTTGGCTCTCGTTTTTCGGAGATCCACTAAATTATTATCAAATTATATCCAAAATGGTAATGGGCTCTTCTTGGAATATGTCAAAGAATATTTGGCTCCAGTGCCTTGGAAGTCAATATAAATTATCTCAATTATTATCTAAAATAAAATTGGGTCCTTTTCGGAAAATATCAAACTGGTTTCGAAAATGACAAAACAAATCTGAAATAAATTAACCTGTAAAATGAACCTAGCCTTTATGCTATTTTTCTAAAATTTAAATAATACCCAAGTCGATTCAAAAGATTACCAAAAACATTGAAACAAAATTCAATTTCAGTTTCGAAACTTTGAAATGTTTTTTGTGGAATCCAAATTAAAAATTTCCAAATATTCCAAACATTCTCTCATTGGTGTTTTTTGGATATCACAAATATATTTTGAGGGATCCAAATTACAGTACACTCTAAATATTCCGAAATTTTCATGAAGTGGAATTACGAAATACCCTCAAAAGCGTATTGATCTTATTTGACTTGTTCAATGTATATTTCATGGTACCAAATGTTCTTCAAAGAAATTTTCATTTGGGAACGTTTTTGGGATCACTTTGATTTTTAAAGATAGAAACGTAGTACACATATAATTGAGGTTGTCCCTTACGGAGTACTAGATCAAAGTCATGACCAAGCTGCTCGAGAAGAAGGACTTGTGTTCCATCTATTACATAGTAAATTGTCGAAATGAGAACAGCTGGAGCTATTCGAGAAATTTAGAGACCTTGCCGTGTCGCCACAGACTTGTTGGAAGGATTCTGAATGTAAATCTGCTCAGTTGGCAACCGGAACACACATTGGTGTGTATCAATTGACGTCGATACTACAATCTGCGTTACCTTCATGGCGAAGCAGATGTGCCAAAGCGGAAACCAAGAAACTGTGAAAATTGGGTTCATTATTTTTATGAATATTCTGTTTCTATTGTCCACATGAAATAAAAAAAAGAAAAAGAAAATAGGTAGCAGGGAGGAATGAAGAAGGAATATATGTTGTTATATGGGGCATGACTCATAAACTACAGCAGTCAGTCAAAAGAAGGAAAAACAGTAAGATATCACAGGGATGAATAATAAATGCGCGCAAATAAAGATGAAAGTTCGAATTATGTATCAGTCCGTCTTGTTATTTGGTCATTATTGTTTTGAGTACTCTGCCCGCTGTAGAGATGTATTGTGTATTTGAACGTTTCAAACAGTATCATACTTACTATGGTAACCGTTACATGATGTAACGGTTACCATAGTAATTCTGTACAACAATTCAGAGTTTCGTTTTTTTTCAAAATTTCCGACTCCATGCGGACTTGGGATTGTTGCAAAATATTAATTATATAATTTTTTGCACAATTTCCAGGTCCATACATTATGGAGTTGGAACATTTTCTTAATATTTTAATAATTATTTGATTACAAATAATTTATTCATTCTTTGCTCACATCCCTTAATTTATTCATTATTTTCCCAACGAGAAAAGGAGGAACTAATCTGGGGGTGGGTAAAAAAGAACGTTTTCTAGTTTTGGATTACCAAACAAAAAAAGAGGAACTAAAATCCTGGCGGCCAAAAATAGATTTTGTTTTACCAACGATGTATTTTTTTTCTTACTTGATCATGAATTTTACGGTTGTTGAACACCGCAAGTCAAATGTACCATGGATCTCAACCAGGTATAGTATCTCAATGTCAATGCATTCAAATAGGACAAATACCAGCATCATTCATCACCCGTTCACGCAAAATTCGTCTCTGTGTATCGGCACCGACTACTTTCGGGCAGCAACTTCTAATCGCCTACGACACCAACACTTCATCCCAATCTTCTCCTCTTTCTAAACGTTCTCGTTATCATTTATTCTATGAAAATCCAGGTCTGTGGACAATCACCATACCGTCTGTTCAAAAACATTTGCGCTACAAGTTCTTTCTTCGTCAAGACAATGCATCTGCCCAACCAGTTTGGGAAGCTGGTCCGGATCGCGTCATTGAGCTTACTACTCTTCCGTCTATTGCTTCCCAAATTATTTTCCGTTATGTATGGCGTGCATCGCCCGACCTTCCACAAGACATTTTTTCAACGGATGCTTTTACCCGCGTTCTTTTCCGCTCAGATATTACTGTTCGTCAAAAATGGTTTGATGCCCGCGAAAATTCTTCGTTCTCTGAAGCATTTATCAACCCTCCAGGCTCATTCGTCGCATTCTTTTGTTTTTTAGTTGAAGGAATTGAGAAATGTGACTGTATTTATATAGTTGGCAATTGCGCATAGCTAGGAAATGAAGACTCTTTCCAGGACATTTCTCTCGCAGACACCAACGCCCCATTCTGGTATACTTCCATCCCCCTTTCAAAACCTACTGTCAATTACGCTGTCTATTCCTCATCCGACGTGGAGAGACTGTAATTTCCGAAGATACTGTTCACAGGGATCTCGTTCTCAACGGTACAGATCGTTCTTTCTTACCGTCGACAACCGCATGAATGGTTCCAATTTTATTTGCCCCAAGCGAGGGCTATTTTCCCTTCTCCAAAGAATTGCGAGCTGCTGGCATCGCACTTCCAGTGTTTTCAATTCGATCTCTTCGCAGCTCTGGAATAGGCGAATTTTCTGATATTATCAAAGTCGTTGACTTTTGCAAGGCCTCCGGTTATCAGCTCCTTAGATTGCTTCTAATTAATGTCACTAATGTGTACAACGACACCCGAGATAGTTACCCGTATTCAGCTGTTTCTAGCTTCGCCCTACATCCTCAATACGGAAATATAGACGATCTTGGAATAATGTCAGATGATTTACGCAAGGAGTATGAAAGTGAACGTGATCGACTGAATCAATTAGAAACTTTTTATTTCATCATCGTTACGAAATTGAAAAGGCGTTTCATTACTGAAATGTTTAAACTGCACCGTGACAAATTTCTTCTCTACTCAGATTTTACCGAATGGTTTGACGAACATCAATGTTAGCTAGTTCCAGATGCCCTGTTCCAATTCTTCATGCTCATCAATGGGACAGCTCAATTTGACTAATGGGGCATACGCAGCAAGTTTTCAGAGAAATAAATGGCTTTTTTTTCTGACCCATCTTCATTCCATTTCGATCACCTTGCGTTGGTATATTACACCCAATTTCATTTCGCAAAGAATTACGTGCAGTGGCAGTATATGCGGAAATGAATGCAGTTGTATTCAAGGGTGATCTCCCTATTGGTGTGAATCGATACTGTGCGGACCCCTGGGTAAATCCTCACCTCTTCCGACTATACATGCAGGCTGGTGCTCCGTCGGATTTCTTCTCAACATAGGCAGAACTGGGTGATTCCGACTTAAGATTGGGAAGTTATGATCAAAGATAACTACGGTTAGTGGTGAGCTCACCTTGACCATATGAATCTATATTTCCATGCTTATCGCATCGATCAAATTCTTGGTTTCTTTCGTATTTGGGAAATTCCAGAGCGTTTCCACACAGGCATGTCTGGCCGAATCTTCCCCTGCCATGCAATTTCTTCACAGGAATTAGACCCTGTTCGGATTTGGGATATGGACCGATACACGAAACCGTACATACATGACGGCATCCTGCAACAAGGTTTCAAGAGAGACTAGTTGAAGAGTAAAGAAGATTTTTCGAACCCTTGCATGAAAACCGTCTCCAATTCAAGAAAAAAATGACACTGAAAGGAAGATGGAATCTCCTCTACTGCTTCCTTCGGATGCCCCACACCATGAAGAAAAGCGCAATGAAGAAATAACAAAAACTCTATCCGACTTATTCAACGATGTGTCTTCTACAAGACGAGGAGGATAAATATTTGTCCCACCATCTCCTTATGATGCAAACTACAAGCATCCGTGCAAAACTTCCATCTGACGAATGGAAGTGATCATTTTACAATTTGCGACGCATTTCGTCCAACTTCAATTTTCAGGACGGGGTTGAGATTGTATTGGAACATGGTTTACTCTACACTGAATCTCGTTTCGTAGAAGATCCGTAGTAGTCTTTTTGCTTTCGGAAACCATCCATCAGTGTTCATACGCGTTCCTCCCGGACGTATGTTTCGCTCGGTTATTTCCTTTTGCTGATCAGTTACCTTGCAGCGTGGAATTTTGAAGGATGTGCGTATTTTTGGATCTGTATTGAGCTGACCTCGTAATTCCGTACCACTCTGGAAAATTCAGGGTATCCAAAACAGAGGACCCATTTGAAGCATTGTTAACGTGAAAAGGAAACAATTTCGGTACTGTAATTTTTGTACCATTTCCTTTCTTGACACCTGTTGCAAACAGGCCTTACTGTGGTGTTCATACAAGTCCACACTGATGTTTCGGACAGTATCATACTTACTATCGTAACCGTTACATGATGTAACGGTTATCATAGTAATTCTGTACAACAGTTCAGCGTTTCAATTTTTTTCAAAATTTGCGACTTCATGTAGACTTGGGATTTTTGTAAAAATTAAAATAACTAAATTTTTGCACAATTTTCAGCTCCATACATTATGGAATTGGAACATTTTCATATTTTTTAATAATGTTTTGATAACAAATAATTTGTTCATTTTTCCTCATATTCCATAATTTATTTTCTCACAAAAAATTAATTAATTAATTTTTTGCAGCAAAAGATTAAATATTAATTTTTTGCAAAAATCCCAACTCCACATGGATTTTACACCTATTCTGACCGTATGGTGGCCACCTGCTTCTGGCTTGCTTCAAGATCACTCCTTCAAGGAGTGATATTGAAGCAATCGTCCACCGCAGTGTCCAGTATGACAAAGTTTGTCATACTGAACACTGCGGTTTACACTAGAAAGCACTGATTTTGTTACTACAGGATAACTGCACATGTCATCTTTTTGTATTGTCTTCAATTTGTTGTTATATATATAATTTTATTTAAATCGGTTTCTCACCGCTGCGTCAATCCACCAGTCCCGTCGCTAGCAGTTCCTTTCGTACAAAATTTCCCATTTCATTCATCACGACTAGCCTTGCGACTTTCATTTATACATTACAAAAAAGTAACTGGAAACCCAAAAAACAATATATACGAATGGTTTCCGGGTACATCCATACATCCTCCTTCAACCCTTCTCAACCTCTGTGTGATTATTGTTATTCATCGTCTGCTTCGGATGGAATCCACAATTGATTATGACCATATCAGTCAACAGTCACCCTCATTTCCAATCCAATCCGATCCGAACCGGTCATCTCTCTACGCTATCAAAATTCCTCCCTGCATTTGACTCCGTGCCATACTGGCGACTTTCTTCATTTAAAATTCGACGGGGCCAAGTCATTTGAGCTCATTGACGGTCTACTTGTTGATAAACCAATGACTTCTGGTACCAATGTCTGTATAATTTCCTATTTACTTCCTTCACATAGAAATGAAACCGAACGTGAAGCTTCAAAAGGTAGGTACGTGTCTACAAATTCGGCTTTTGCATAGGTAACTGTTTCAGTTAAGGGTAAAACTACCCTGTGACTAGACATGGACATCGGCAGGTCGAACGGCAAGGACAAACAGGCGTCTTTCCCAGCGGGCATCTCTCCGACAATCATCGCAAAACTTACCAGCCACAACCGTGTCATTGACCTGATATAGAAATCGACACTGTATGCGGCTATTGCAATCCGCTACTACATCATTACCGATCCCGATGTTCCACACCTTGGCAAAATAAATCATGCACCGATTGTCTTGGTTGCCAAGCTGGAAAATGGGTCTTACACATTCACTGAGCATGGTCCTGATGAAAAGTTCAATTTCCTTTCATCAGAAAAATGACGGTGTGTGAACTATTCGATCCACCATCTCCATCAAAGATAATCCAAAAAACGTGCTATTCAACCAACGCAGATTAGACAAGTCTGAGAATGATGCAGGCAGGTTAAAGAGGAAAACGTAGAAGACAAATATTCAATATAAAGAACTGAAATATCTTTCTGTGTGCAATCAAATCAAATTTCCATACCATCTGTTGGAATCTAGTTAATCCTCAAATAATGAAAGCACTCCAGAGAGAAAAGGTCACGCTTCTTCCAAGTAATGATATTTTTAACAACAGTCTTCACAACTGAAATCTTCATCATAATTAATTTGTTCCAGTATCGTTTAATGCTTGCAAAATAATCTCTTGACCACACGGTTCATTGCGTCCGTAGAATTTTGAAATTTGACCTATTGTCCATTAAAAAATAAAATTTTAGAATATTCAATGTGTGTCATTTGAATAAAATTAGTCTTACTATTACTATGAGCACTTTTCACATAAAAGTAAATTTACATTTAAATAAACAGGCACTTTCATTTCAAATACGCATCGAAATTGTGACATATATTTTAAAATAATTGGGTTTATTATGTTCAAGATACAATAAAAAATGAAATGGAACAAACAAAAACATAAATAAACACATACAATTTTCCATATTTCCATACTACAATCCTAAATTATTCCATTGCACACTTCAGTTTCATTGACGGCATTTACCCACTATGTCATCCCTAATCTTATGGCAGTCATTAACAGATGAATCTTGCTCTGACATTAATTTTGAATCAAGCTTAGGGTCAAAAATTATCTTAATAACTTCTTCGACATCATTTCTCCCCACATGAGTTTCCAGGATGCTTAGCGATACAGCCAATGATTTGTTCAACACTACAGCTTTACTTTTTTCCATTTCCTGTCCAAGTTCAATTAAGGACAGGTCATAACCATTACTTTTATCACCACTGACAGCCGATTGTTCACTCCCGTGTTTTCTGCAATTCGATAAATCCATGACGATACAAAATGTTTATGTTGCTTCTTCCTTATCAAGACAGCTCGGACAGAACAGAAGAAATTTCGTTCAGTTCTGTCTATTCTACAAGCTATGTTTTTTTAATTATAAATATAGGCTCTAAAATTTCGTAAACATGTAAAATATTTCATGTGCACCTTCATACATTAGGATCTTTCTATTTTCAGCATCCCATACTGACGTAAAATCTTTCCCTGTCCTTCCGGCCATATTAATTAATGGTGCTCCCAACATTTATCATTGTACCGGTCTATCTTCGTGGTCACCGCCACGTCACAAAAACATTTTGCCGATACAGTTCACATTTTTAAATGTGGACTAAAATCTCTTTCCAAATTTGGGTTTAATTTCTATTTCCTGTACTGTGCCTTCTGACGTTTCATCATTTTCTTTTTGGTACATTTTCAACACATTTATAGTAATTTAAATTTAAAATTTCGAAACATTGACTATGCTACCGAAATGTCTTTTCGTGCTATTTTCTGATATTAAATTTTACATAACTTTCTGTATTTTGGGCCAATTTGAAGAAATTCTCTTGACTTTTCTGAAACAGTCACATTCCCTAGTAGTTCCCTCCGACACACTCGTTTTGATCATTTTTATCGACATCGTATCAACGATCGATCATTAGAGCCGAAAAATGACATTTTGGTCCTCTTCAATGCTCCACACCGACCCAGACCTGTCATGTTCTATCAAGACAACAACAATGGGATCAAATCATATTCCCGTGGATATACGAAAAAAAATATCTACTCTTTCGCAAATTGTACAATTTCTATCCCGTCATTACAAATTACTAACTTTCCTTTTCTATTCTTGGTTGTGATTTACGTTTACAGGTAACTTACTTCCGTTCCTTTACATTTTCCGTCATTCGTACAGGTTTGTAAAGATATCATTTTTCGTATTTCCATTATATTATTGTGTTCTTTTCATATACAATTTAGTAACATCGTATCGATTTAAATAATTATTTATGTGTTTTTCATATGTAAGCAGATGAACAAAAGACATCATGTCTGTCGTATGGACATGTCACAATTTCGTTATGGTTTCAGTGCACTTTTGTAGTTGATCTTGGCGTGTGTTTTCTCTATTTTATATGATATTCTGATTTCTCTGTTTCGTTTTGTTTATCACAATGTTCAATATTACACTCTTTACCCCATTTCATTTTTCATTTCTTTCTCAAATTAATATTCATATTGTATGATATGGTATTATTAATAAAATTAAATATATCATGTATACCGTAATTAGTATACATGTATCGGAATGTATATCGCCCATATTCCATATAGCATTCCCATATATCATCGTTCTACATATATATCACATATATACACCTGATAACTGCCACTACACATCCAAATTCCCATTCATCAAATGACTGATTCCTGGATTCACCATTCACGCTTCCATCCAAAAACTGTATGCAAACCTGTAGTACCACAACTCTTTTACATGCAAAGCACAAAAGAATAGGTTGATGTGACAATCATTAATAACTACATTTTTCGAAGAATTTTATGAAGTATTCATTCACTCTCTCATGCAAAATGTGTACTCGCGGGCCTAGTTTACATACATTAAATTTTTAAATTTTTTCTAGAAATTTTTGCTTAGCCCACCCACTTTTTACTACAAAATTTGTAGATTTTTATATAGTAAACATACATTAAACTGTCCGTTGCCTGAGAGAAATTTTGAATTTTACATTCGTGCAATCTTCCGAGACTTGAACGGGGGCCCGGACTATTTCTTTCCTTTATTTTCCACCTTCCGTAAGTAAATTTGTATGTCTCATGCATTAAATTCTACATAATCTGTATGACCAAAGTTCATGGCCTATTCATTTTTTCTTCAGATTGAGTAGATGTCCGTAGTTACCAGCATTAACAATTCATTCCCTGTAGTCATGTCTATGTACACTACGCGGACGCCCAAAATTCGCATGACCGAGTTTATGTTTACTCTAACCAAAAACTACGCCATTTGGAAGTAGGCATTCATTTCCCGAAACACAGACGAAGTCAAGATGTGGGAATTTTAGTAGTTAGATTGGAGCACTTGATGATTGTCTTCTCTGTAATAATACTGGTGAGGAGATCGAAAATCCAACTCGCTAGTAATGTGCCCGGAAGGAGAATATTTCTATATTTCTGATATGAATTTGCGATTCACAAAGAAACTTTTGTGGTTCGATATGTCTTTCAAATCGATGACACATGGTTAATTGTCCTGGTCCAGCACGAATTTGGTAAATAGAATAGCTGTGGTAGACTTGGTTTATCCATATTTTAGATTTGGTGACCGTTCATTCCCCTGTTCATGAGGTTTAATATCATCGGGGACAATGAAATTTTTATCTTCGAACAGAGCTCGCTTCGTATTAATGTTGAATGTGCCTTCGGAGAACTAATCTGGAGATGAGGTATCCTTTGGAGACCCTAGGAGATGAGTTTTGAAAACTTAATATTGTCATTGGTCGCTGAATTGGCTTACATAGCTATAGTATAGATGTAAAGTTAGAATTAGAGACAGAACTTCGTGCGTTAGAGGGATTACTTGATTTAAATCCTGCAGTGCGTGTATTTGCTTCTACATTGCACGAAAACTGTGCACCTACAGGTAGTCCCTATCTAGAACTTTGCTGTGATAAATGCGGGTTTACTAGCAGGATTACACGTTCAAAGAGGGTCTGCGCTTTATCCAGTTTCATACGTCTTTCTGTATCCAGGGTACAACAATACGTATGAAACTAAAGAATTCATAGAACAATTGAGATTGGCACTTCCGTATGGGCGAACATAAATAGAAAAATGCTCTAATTGTCGTTGTCTCGTTCAACTGAATCACTATTTTTATCAATCCTATTTTTCCACTGTTCCACTTGTGGAAATTGATGCAGAAACTTGCTCAGATGACTTTACATCTGCTAAACCTTTTAATTTCTTCGATAGACGAGCGAGTAGACATTTCTTCATTTACTGGAGAAACGCTGGAAAATCGGAATTTTTCAGTTTTAAGTGCAATCCCATGTATTCTTCATGCAGTGGTTGGCATGTTTCTGACTCTCATTTTTCTCTCCACCCGACGTTGTGTTTCTTGTTGTCTTGACGCTTCAATTTTGATAGGATATGCCAGAGCATCATTGATACTCGCCAGTCCGCTGCTGTCATGTTCAAAATTTCTGTTTTTCGAACTGTAGACACGTGATATGGATGCACCATCATGTATTTTTTGCTTTGGCATTATCATCAACGTCGACTTGAGTAGATCAAATATTGGGCCACAACAATAAAAGTAGTAAACACACATATCACGGCAGTACGAATCGAAAAAATTGCTGGGAAATATATGATTTTCATAATATTCATCTTCTTTTTCATCCGTTATCTTATAGTCGTTTTCATTTTCGCTTAGTATACATTTTTGAAAGTTTTCTCAACTCTTCATAAATGCCGAACGAACGTGTCTAAATTCTGTTTTAAGTTTAGTTGATGTTACATCAAATCCGTTTGTCGCAGAAAATGGATCCAATGCACGTAGTTCCTCTTGGTACGATTCATCGTGTTGGAACAAATTTAAGTTGATTTTATAAATATCCGTCCGATTAAGAAAACTCAGTCGCTCTACGCCAAAACCAATCTGTATCCCTTGCGTATAACTGGTACCTTTTGAGTGTTTTACCACGCATTAAAACCTTTTCCCGGATCTGCACGAAAACGTTGATCATACGAGCGACACATCTCACTCTCGACCACTTTAATTTCGGGGATAGACGAATATAGTGATGCAATAGAAATGTTCCGATATTGGTCCAATGAACTTGGACCCTCAACTGCAGTGTGAGGTTAAGATGCAGTAGAGGGGCAGTTGATATAATTGGGTTTTCATGTGATGTTGAATAAGTTGCGCTGGCCAAGGCTACCTGAATCTGTTCGCGATTCGCAGTAGGGAATGTTGTATTGATTTAAGGAAGGAAATGATTTATGGTCTTCGCAATCAGCGTGAGCACGGTCAGTGACTTATTCCCTAATACACTTAAGTACCTGTTGCACAATATCGATCTAGGTACGTTCAGGTATCCTATCGATTCTATTCTCAATCGATCACAAACGGGCATGCTTTGTTAACATGACGCCAGCGGTTCTCGTCTCGTTGGTTGTTGACCAACCAATGCCTGTTATGGTTGGATCTCTCCTCCTGTTTTTAATGCGCTCGTTCGATTCTTCATACATATTGCAGGTATCTATGTCTTCAATTAACGTCTGCCATCTTTCTTTATTGTCTCCTCCGTCCGAGGGTGGCCTATGTATAATATATCTAACTCGATCCTGAAATTAGTAAATAGTTTCACACGTGTAATATAAGTCTACCGTTAGTACTCACGAGGTGCTAAAGTGGATTACAATCTAATTTGTCCAACACGTGGGCATTGGAAATTTCCTTCGTTGATTGAAAAGTTTCTCATCTTAAATGCAGTCATTACTGTATATTGTATTTTCGGTCGTGTATTCTTATACCTTATACGCGGCCGTCCCGTTGTGTTCG
>JAULBU010059315.1:0-11749 GCA_032358235.1 Odonthalia washingtoniensis | reverse complement strand
TAATGACAACATTGTTGTTGTGGAACGTGGACCAACGACCGGGAACCGAACTTGGATCCAAACCAAATGTCGTTTCCCATTTCTTCCTCCAACAACCCACATTCACCCAACCTCAACACCCCCCTCGTATACGCATCTTTTGATTTGACTTTCCTTTAAAACTTGTCAATTTCCACACTTTCCTGCTCGTCTGTTTTCTTTCCTCACCCTCAAAAAGAACATCATGACCCCTCGTCAACGTGCCGGTCACACCAACCGCGGCCGTGGTCGTGGTGCTTACTACGCTGCAAAGTATGGTAACCGCGGTTCACGTGACTCGAATGCATCCTCAGACTCTGTTGGAGGTACAACGAATGCGCCATCGTTATCGAATTTACCTCGTCAAAACTCTTATCATTCATCATTTTCAAGGTCATCATCATTTAAAAGAAGCAACAGCAGAGGAGGTGATGTAGCAGTACCTTCACATAAGAATGGAAATTTATCAGAACTATCTAATTTCTTAAAATCAATTGATAATTTACCATATCCTAATTTCAAACCACTTAAAGGAACATGGCGTTTATCAGAAAAGATGCACTTAATTTTTGATCAAGTTCAAGGTGATGCATATGCATCGCCTTCTAGAGCCCGCATACGTGTCCCATTATCTGAAACTGGATTTCCAGATTTTTTATTCTCTTCACCTGTTCGAGTTGTTGCATTTTGTGATTACATCACACGTAAATTTGCACATTTGGCAACCGTTGCAAGATTAGATCATAAAAGAATTGCTAAAGGTTGGTCTTCTGCTAAAGGTGGTCATGTTTCTATTGATGCTCCTGGTCAGCATGTTGTACCAAGAACTTCTTGTGTAATTGATAATGATGGTCGGGTTGGCAAGGTCTTAGAATTAAGAATTTTTGTTTCTTTACCAGCTAGAGGAAGAACTATTGAAGGTCATGTAGCTGATGAATCACTCACTCAAATTTTACCTGTAGTTGCTAAAAAAGCTATGTATTCACAAGGTGATGATGCTGAACAATGCAGTGCACATGTTAGATGTGTTGATGAACAAGAAGAATTACGTGCAAAATTACCTTCTATGGGTTTGGTTGCGTTTATTGCAGAAGGTGCTATACTACCACGTGCAGGTGGTGATACAGATAGACCAATGGAATGTGAAAAAGCTATTAAATTTCGAACACCTGATTCACTAGCAGTTAAAACTACATTATCAACAGGTAGGAAATTAAAAGGTCTGGGTTTAAAACCAGGTGTGACTCTAATTGTAGGTGGTGGATTTCATGGTAAATCAACATTGTTAAGTGCTTTACAACTTGGTGTATACAATCATGCACCTGACGATGGTAGGAATTTTGTAGCAGTCATTCCAGAATCAATTTCAATCAGAGCGGAAGATGGACGATATGTAGTAGGTGTTGATATATCACCATTTATTAGAAATTTACCGTTTGGAAAAAGAACAGAATCTTTCACTACTGTCGATGCATCAGGATCTACTTCACAAGCTGCTAATATTATTGAAGGTATAGATGCCGGTGCTAAATTATTATTAATTGATGAAGATTTATCAGCAACGAATTTTATGATGAGAGATGGACGTATGCAACAATTAGTACCTAAACAAAAAGAACCTATTACTCCTATGATTCAAAGAATCAGAAGCTTATATGAACAAAGAGGTGTTAGTTGTATATTAGTTGTTGGTGGATGTGGTGATTATTTTGAAGTTAGTGATACTGTTGTTATGATGGATTCGTACTGTCCTACTGATGTAACTGAAAAAGCAAAGAAAATTGCTAATAAGTATCCATCAGGTATTGATGGAATTAAAAGAATAAATAATGCATCTGGAGAAAATGAGCAGGTCATGATGATAGGTAAGAAAGAGGTATTCAAAAATAGAAGAAACAGAAAAATGTCAACGGAATCTTTAAGGCGGATCTTGAATGGAGGAAAGGGAAAAGTTTTTGCTAAAACTACACAAGCTGTTGAAGTTGGTAATGAAAGAATCGACCTCTCTGCAATTTCACAACTTGTGGAATCTAGTCAGACTAAAGCTATCGCGGCTGCTTTGGAAAGATTGAGTGAAATGCCGGAATTAGAGGCTAAAGGCGTCGCAGAATGTGTGGCAAAGTTATTCCAACTTATAGATAGGGATGGCCTTGATGTCATCAATGTTAGAGGAGAACGCATGGGCAATTATGCTAGACCGAGACCTTTTGAAGTACATGCTGCACTTAACCGACTTCGCGGTCTTCAAGTTGCCGAACCTTGATGATGCTGGAATGACGACTGCCGGTACCACGTTTTTCGGTCGTATGTCGCTTGCGAAAGTACTTTACTGTTTGACAGGCTTGACACCAATTTCAACACATTGCAATATCGAATCGAGAAGTAATATTCTTTGCAATATGAGATAAAATATAGAACTTTCAGCATCTTTCGACCTGCTATCATAATCTTTACCATCCTCAATGAGCCTTCTGGATCAGCATCATCTTCGTTGATGTTGGCCAATATAACCGCGAGGCAACGAAATTTCTACTGGCTAAAGAAGAACTCATGAGGATTCTGGGGAACTTTCAACTGAGGCTTTGATGGACGACAGGCATCATTTGGGCAAATCCATCACATTCTGCAGTGTTACATGGCCCATGTAATATCATGTACGTGATATATGGTGGGGTGTTAAAAAAAAAAACATATACATATTTTTGCATGGTATACTGTAGAGGTTTGTAACGATGCGAAAAGATTGTGACTAAATATAGAACTCCTACACAACTACTAGATGTGTAGGAGACCTATATTTTGTCGAAGAAATTTATTGTACGACCATTTTTATTGTACACTGCGATCGGGGGGGAGGTACGCATACAGTTGCCCGGGCAGATATAAGGCTTATATCTGCCCGAGCATGGTTGATATTTTTTATTGACCGGTGCCCGGAAGGTTACGTTTCTTTTTTTTTGATTGGTTCCCAGACCGATTTAAGGATTAATTCTGCGGAGGCAAGTAAGGAATGTTTTCATAAAATTGTAGTATTTATTCTCGAAGCAGGGACCGAAAAAAATCGTCACAATTTAAAGATAACAACATTGACCAACAGAAAGACACAGCCTAAATAATAATGCAGAAAACAGACATACTTATGGCAATGGATGGGAAACCAACGAATGGTGATGACATTTCAGATTTAGTTTCAGAACTTGAAAATCAAAATTTTGGTGGCATAATCCAGCTTCCAGGTACTGAAAAATCGGTTGTTTTCTACAATAATATTCCGAATAAAGCAAATCTTGTAGTGTTGAGGAAAGGGGTGATTGTAAAAGCCGACTAAACTATGATAAAACAGCTCTGTCGATACGCGAATTTAAGAATAGGAATTTCATCTGAATGGGCATGCCAAGGAAAAGGAGGAGGAAGAATGAGGGCATACTGCACTAATTCAGGCCACGAAGAGAAATCTAAATCTTCTGGAAAGAGAGTTCATATTTCGAAAAAGGCCATTCCTTACATGAGCCATTCCAATATTTGTAATTAGAGAATTTTTCATAACTTTTGTGAAAACCATTTCTAAATGAACCATACCCGGGCATATATAAGGGTTAAATCTGCCTGGGCAATAGTCATTAAAAAAATGGCAACCATGCCCGGGAAGATAAATGAGTTAAATCTGCCCAGGAACTGGTCAATAATAAAAAATATCAACCATGCCTAGGCAGATATAAAGGATAAATCTGCCCGGGCACCAGTCAATAAAAAAATGGCAACCGTGCCCGGGCAGATATAAGAGTTAAATCTGCCCCGGCACCGGTCAATAAAAAATATCAACCATGCCTGGGAAAATATAAGCACTAAATCTGTCCGGGGCGCTGAAGCCCCCCCCCCCCCCCCCCGCAGGGGGGGGGGGGGGGGGTTAGGGTATTATTGGTACATTTTTTGAAGAAATTGGAGGGTATAAAACAAATATTTTGTGTGTTAGGATCTTGGTGATTTTGTCGTCAAGTAGCATCATCGACCTGCGGAAAAAATTTTCAAAGTAACATTCATCCTGCAGAATATCCTCTATCGAAATCTGGAAACAGCTAAAGTATGAGCAATAATGAGAAGATACGTGCTAAATTTTTTTATATGAAAGATCATGTGTTTCACTCATGGCACTTGTGTCTGTAACATTACCTAACCACTATGTGACTCTCATCTCTGTCCCAATTGGAAATGCTTATTTCAGGAACAGGTTCCGTACTCGTGTGGCTGAACCTCGCCAGGGTCGACATGGACTGTGAAGACGGAGCCCGGAGAGGTGGGCGACGGGGGGGGGGGTTGCTACCGGTCGTGTGATAGATATAATAGATTTTGTCGGGGACTCTGTGGATGGGAATAAGTGTGATCGGTATGCATTTACACTTAGAAGTGAGGATTATGGGGACACGCTGGGGATGTATGCGGAAAAATATATGGAAGTCAAAGTAAAAATTGAGGACGACAACGGGGAAGGTGGCATGTTTGGAAAAAGGAAGGTGGAAGTTAAAAACGAATGTGGGGATGAAGTTGAAAAGAAAAAGATAAGGAAATGTGATAGTGATAACGTGGAAAACGTTATTAGGACGGGTTATTTCTCATGGAAGGGTCACTGCCGTGCTGGAATGAAAGCTAAATGGGGTATACAACCTAGGAAGAGAATATACTGAAAAAATGGATTCAAATGATACTTAACAATGAACTTGAAGTCACGTATAATAAAGATGTAACAAGTCATGATAGTATGGAAAAAATTGGGGACATGGAAATCTTCTACAGAATCATGGACCATGTTTATGAAGAAAGGTGTGGAGAAAGATCGGATAACATAAAAAGACTTAATAAAACATTATGGAAAAAGGGGGATGATCGTCCAAGTGAAAATATTATTGTGGACAATAATAGTTTTGTTATTAATTTTTCAGAAGAAGGAGAGTGGGGTGATGCAATAAAGAAAAATGTAGAAGGAGAAAAGAAAGGGGAAGGTGAAGGTGTAGATGGAGTGGAGTGTGACTGTGTAGAAAAACAGTAATGTGGATGGAGTAGGGACCGGTCTTGTTGAAATTGAATCAGATCTCACTGCAGTTGTTAATAATGATAGTGGAGATGGGGATCTAATGTTGGTTAAAAATACTGAAACATGTGATAACAATGATGTGAAACTTATGATTATGACGAGAAAGATGGATATAAAAAACCAGATCAGGTTGAGTCCGCAGTTGAAGAAGAAGCACCGTTGTATTTACTTCAAGCTCCAGATACCCTCGAAAACGAAAACGTGCGGGAGTGGGTGGCGGGATCGGCTTTACGTAGTCATCGCGGCGAATTTAGGCGACATTGTGAGAAGGGGTGCGAGATGTATTTTGACGATGATAATACGCTATTTGTAAAATGTGGAGAATGGGATGACAATAAAACGATTGTACGAACCATGTCCATTGATCTCCCATAGGTGATTGGAAAGTTGAGGTAATCCGTTGGGAACTGATTTGTTTGCGACGATTGTTGCTGTTAAATGAAATTTGTAAACGTTGATATTGATTGTTCAGTATAAGTTCTGCCTATTGTAAACATTAGAGCATTTTGAAAAACTTTTTTCAAAAATAAGCGAGAAGGGAGTGCAACAAACTTGTTTGTCAGTTTGCACCATTGCTTCCGTTGGTAATATTGAGGTTGGTTGTTGATTTGTCGTAATCGCTTCTTTTCTGCCAACCTCCCTGACAATAATACCACTGCGAGTGTTCGCACTCTCACCGCCACTAATTGTGTAAGCAGGCACAGAAACAAGACCAGACTCATGCAGATCACGGTTCGTAACTGCCAACGTTGTGTTTTGAAAATTATCCAGTACCGTTCTAAGACACCTTACTTAGTGCCGCATATCAGAAGTAATGATCACATTACACACACTCGTTACATTCAAATCATTTTCGATGTATCGCAGGTATCGATCCTAATATATAAACCATTGGAATTATTACCAATACCCCTTTTTGTTCACATTTGAATTGTGACTGTACAGTCATTGTGTTGATTCGATTCTTTAACCGTAATTATTACGACATTTTGGGAGTTATGGTGGTACCGATAAACCTTGACAAGATAAATAATAATATTGGAGTGTAGGTTTAATTTTGACCTTTACTGTAAAAGTATGGTGATATTGGAGACAAATGAAGTACTTCGTTTGAGGTAGGTGCATAGTGCTGTGGCCTAAACAATTTAGAGTTGGAAAATAATCCATAAATATTATAATAGTATGTCGTGGATCTTATTTTGTTTCCTTAACCCGAATACTTGCAACAGTTTGGGAGTTGTGGTGGTATTTATACAATATTATAAGATATTTAACAATGTTCGCGTATTGGTATAAAGTCGACGCTTTCTTTAAAGTATGATGTGGTTCTTGTCTTGTTTCTATAACCCGAGTTTTTGCGACGGTATGGGAGTTCTGGTGGCATCTGCACAATATTATAAGAGAATTATCAATCTTTGCGTATAGGTATAATGTTGATGCTTTCTGTAAGGCCCTACAAGATATAGTGTGTGTGAAAGGAGTGCAAAAAGCGTGCATATGAACGAATTAATATTTCAACATGCCCTCTTTTCTGTTACGCGGATGTACTTCTTTTTTCTCTCAAATGTTCTATTTGCTCTCTTTTCGTACCACATTTTGCCCTTTACGTAACTTGTAAGTTCCGTAACTTTATCACGTTACCATATGCTCTCCTTTCTTTTATAAAGATGCCGTTCTTTTACGTACACTGTTATTAAGTGCCCTTTTTTCGTACCACATTTACCCCTATTTGAGCAAGATGTTCTTTTATCAACCCTTATTTATCACACCTATGTCTCTTAGGGAGGTATGGTGTCATTGGAAGCAAATGACGTTCTTCATTGTGAAAGGTGCAAAATGCTGTGGTCTGAACCATGCTAAGGTGGAACATAAACCAGGAACACCAAAGTAGTATGTCGTGGGATGATCAAGAAGTTCCATGAATGAAGTTCATGACAAACCTACATTAGATAGTCGTCATCATCCCATGATATAGGCATGATTGTGCTTGTTTGAAATACAAAAATATAAAAATGACTGTGGAAGTGACCGCTTGTATGCTCACCTTAGATTGTAAATGCAAGTTGGAATAAGACGGTGTGCGGTAGGAAAAGGAAAAAAGGAACGGACGGCGGTAAAATAAAAAATGCTGAATTTCTAGGAAACCGTCCATGCAACTTAAATTTGCAACAACATGGTCTTTTTTAGTGAACTTGCATTAACTCGTCATGAATGCAATCAGAATTGACCGCATTGTACTTTATTTTTGACCCTTGTTGACGATCTATAACTAATCTGGGTGTGCTCTGTATACATGTATACAGACACATGTGGATCTATGCACCGTCGACAAATTCACCGCACAATCAGTTTTTGAATTTTTTTTCTAAAGACTGGCGTCAAGTTTCAAATAATGTTCTGGCAACAGGAGATGCACCCTGACAACGGTGTCTTCGCAACCCAAGAAAACTCACGAAAACTGGACTAAATTGCATTTTTCGTTCATATGGAAGCGCAAATCATGAAACGCTATTATTCAGCACGGGGCTTGAGCAACGTTTTGCTGAACTATGGAGTCATCATTGATGGTTATGTGATCAATTATTTGGATGAAAAGGTCGGAAAAAGCGAAAAGAAGATAACAGATTACCTTACCTTCATCGTCCTGTCCGGGTTGCTCTCGTTACTCCAAGTGTTTTACGAGCGTTGTCTGCAACAACGGAAGTTGGAAGCGGTCGTTTTCAAATGTTTCAGCAAGTTAAGTGACTTGACTGAAAATACAAAGTTAACATGTTTTTCATGCTTCGTCATTCGCAAAGAAAAGAAAAAACTGGAGAATACATTGTATTTAAAGCTGGCATTAAGACATGGAATCTATTTTAACAAATGTACTTCGCTTACAAACAGGCAAGGTTATACTCCAGAGAAGGAAAGGAGAAAGAATTTACATTTGAAGAACAGAAACCATGTTTTCAATAATTGAGAATGATCCTGGTTTTAGTAAAAAGCCTGTCTAAAACGGTAATTCGTTGAAAGATGACCAGATTACATTTCTATGACCACTAGCTTTGGATTTTTAACAATCTCATCAAGCGATTATAATCTGTATAACAACCATGATGGCAAGGACATCCCTACATACCATGACTTCGAAACTTTAAAGAATTTATGTCACATATATCTGCATGGTATTCAATTTTTAAGCTTTGTCTTGAGGTCGCTAACTTTGTGTCTTATCTGTGACACAGTTGGAAAATCTTTTGGAACAGTAATTTCTTGAAAAGACATTCTTTCCATCAACATAGGACAGATAAGACGAGGTGTAATTGTATTGTTTTCCAATACAATCCGTATTACGATGTCTGAATACAACTTGCTCATCACCTTACGACTTGTTTCATATTTACGAGTAGCACCCCCCGCATCACCTTCATTTACATCGTGATGTATACCACCCACCTCATCGTCGACATTCATTGTTTGTAGTGCTACGTCACCCATGGTCTGCTGTGGCGATGGTCCTAAACAATAACCATTATCATGCCCATAGTCCTCTTTTTAATAAACAATAGGACAAGAAGTCAATACAACGTTCCGAGTATTTCTTTTTGTTTCAACTGACGATACAAAGTTGAAAATTTGGCTGCAATATGCTGCTCAGATGGTAGTATGTATTGGGATGGGTCCGCTATTTGCAGCGCTTTTCTCATCATAGCGGCACTGATCTTCTTCCCGGGATATGTCATGCTGATCTCGAACCACGAATTTATTTGCTCCTCGTATTTTTTAATAGTGTTAATTCCCATGGAACCTCCACTCTTTGGTTTATACCCACACACACCCGTCCAGATAACATTCATCAACACGGAGTCAACCGCGATATCTTTTATTACTGGATTCGAATCTGCTCTCGTGTAAATATCAACTACTTATTTGTTATATATCGCAGTACAAGCAATATCCACTGCTTTACTCAGTGTGGAATTATCTTCCAGCACCTTTTCACATCTCACGTAATGTACATCTCTTCTATCCCTCGACCTATATCGTCTTGAACATTTCGCACATGTAAATGTTTCATAATTCTTCCAACCTTCTTTACTCCATCTTAAATGCTTATTAAATACATACCAGATTGTTCTATGTCATCATTCAACCCTTCACGCGCATAGAGTTCAGCAATAGCATTGCCTGCCATTTTATCGTCTTCATCACGATCAGCGTTTGCCATCGCGTTTGAAATGTTGAAACTTTCATTACCGTACCTGTAGCCATGTTCCAGCTCCATTTCTCCAGCTGCATATGCTGCTTCCAGTTCGTTAATTACATTACAACGTTTCAAAGATTGAATGGAGTTCATATATACAATACTAACACCTGTATCCAAACCAGTGAAGATGCTACAGTCAGGAGGTGAGATAAATCTATTGTTCACATGTCTCAAGAAAGCTACCTCATGCGTCTTGTTCAACGATCCGCCTGAAAAATCTCCCACTGCATTGTCATTAATCCTGTCTCATTCTTATTATTGTTGGGATGCTGCATGACATAATCCAGCCGCATGGCTTCTTCTCTATCCAAATCGCTCTCCCTTTCTTCAACAGACAAGTCAATCACAGGACTACCATCCAATTCACCAGTCACCTCCTCACTTATATAAGCACCAAATATAAACTTGCGACATCATGATCCTGAGTATTGATACACCTTTACATACCAGTCTCCATTTTCCGTTTTCTCAATATCCATTTCCCCACATTTCCAAGTGGAGCTTGCTTATTTTATCCCTCAACCAATTTTGTAACCCTTCATGATTCCTATTTATTTTGATAAGCTCAATCGCTGTGTTCGGCAACCCTTTTCCAAACGTGAGCGCTTCAATCACATCTTCGGGAACAATGACGTTAAGTCGCCTCTCATTCACAAAACGCATGAGATGACTTTTCGCTATGGCGAAGTGCGCGTCAACCATGTTCTTGCCATCCTGTACCGCAGGATGGATTATTCACTTCAATTAAAAATGCTGCCTTTCAGTGATTCGTGTCCCAATCGGCCCGAAGATGTCATTCTTGTAACAACGGGCATTTTCCGACACAACCCATACATTTTTACAGAAAGGTAGTTCATTTCGTATCCGGTAAAGAAATGCCTCGAAAATACTGGCTGTTTCAAAGCAGTCTTAGGTTGTGTCATTTTGGACAATGTGATCAACGAAAAACATCTGTATATTGTCCTTTGTCTGCACACCCCGTTCTAAATCACCATTATCTACTTGATCTTTTTCACTGCTGTTCTTCCGTGGTTTTCTACGATTTCTCCTTTTCAATTTCATTCTACCTGCCTTCCTTTGCAATTTCTCCTCCTCCTTCTCATCTGTAGCACTATAAAACACACCAATTCCATGCCACGACATACCACATTTGCCAAAGAATTGTACTGTGGATTCCCGGTGTCGCACTGCTTCTAACTTCATCTTGTAATCCATAAAACACACACAAGCTGATCCAGCACTTCTATTTTTCACTCCTATCATTATGTCTCCTATCCTATTAGTTTGTACCAGCGATCTCTGTATGTGACCCATGTAGCTTTATTTTGTTCTTACTATCTTCAATTACTACATCCAGTTCACTATGCTCTACAATATCACCCCTGATTTCTTCAAGCACAGAAAATACGGATAAATATTCCATACATCAAACCATTTTCTGCAATGAACTAAACACCATCTAATAATGCAAAATTTACGTTGTGAATAGGATCGTGATCTTCGGACGATATATGTGACATATAATTATATTTCAATAAATCCCTGACACAATCCAGCTTCGTGATGTAGTAGCACTGTTTCGCTGCACCAGTTATTTCCCTTTCAACCACGTTTCGCGTATTTGCCAAATTTTCATATACGAGCGAATTGAGGATGTATTCAACGCATGCTCTACTTTCTACATCTCCCTTCGTTATTGATTTCAATACTTGCATAAATAGAGACCACCCAAGTTTTCGTGTATCATAAATTACCTTTTCTTCTTGAAAATATTTCCGCCTCATACTTCCCATGCAAAGTTTTCTGAAGACAGCTGGAATTTTCCGAATTTCCCCATTTGACCAGATCCTTTTCGTCCCCCAGCTCATTGATTGTACATTGTCCGGTCGCAGAATAAACATTACAGCCTGATCTATTTCTTCGCTCGTGAACTAACATCTAGTCCTTTGTGATTTTGCAATGACACCATTATTAATTAAATCCAACCAGTCGTCCCGCACTTTCTTCCTTGAAATACAAAACGCTCCACTTGGTTTCATTTTCTGCAATACGCCCGCATCAACATCTCCATTCCCGTTTCTGCATCCGACCCTACCTTCCAAAATTTTCATAATCATACTCCCATTTCCGTACTCATTTTCAACATCACCTACACCCTCTTCCTCCGATACAGGCTCCTCGTCAAGCATATCGTCTTCACCATCAACGCTTATGCTACTTGTTATTCGTTTCTGAACTTCAACACCAGGAAGATGTGCAAAGAGACACGCTCGTAACACGCGTTTTTCAACACTTCCTTTTGGTACCTTCAGTAACGCCTTTAACATCCCGTCCACAATGGCATTACCAGTACAATTCTCTGCCAACAGCGCTGTATACAGGCCTTCTCCATC
>JAULBU010059304.1:0-11752 GCA_032358235.1 Odonthalia washingtoniensis | reverse complement strand
GGTAATAGAAACTGGTACTTGAGGTCAAGATAACCTCTGCAAAATATCAGGCGCAGGAGGATCTGCTGAATCAATACTGATTAACACAAGAACGGATATATTAAAATATGACGGAGTGCATATCAGTGATGACGAGAATACCAACTCTAGTGACGAAGACAATTTAGAGGACTGAAATGGCAACAACGAGCTTCGGGATTGGCACAACGGACTTGGGCACTTGTCGTCCAAAACCGGTATATTCCATCTCGCTAGATTCGGTAAAATAAAAATTAAGAAATCGGAATTACAAAGGAAACTGAACCGTATAAACTGTCAAAAAGGTAAATCGCAAATAAAAGGATATAAAAAAGGAGGGAAGATGGAAAAATTGATAACTACACGACCGAGTGAAATTGTCTATTACGACACATGTGGTCCTTTCTCAGCCGCAGACCAGAGTGAGGAACTTTAATACCAAACATATATCCACGACTTTACTCTTTTGACTTCAAATCTTAATGAAGAAGCAAGCAGAGAAATTTGCCAATATTAAACGATATGTTCAATGGATGCATGCAAGGGAATACGGCATTCAAACGATGCGAACAGATCAGGATTCGGAGTACCCTTCAAGTTCTATTGCGGAATTTCTACGCATAAATGGTATTTTAAATGCACTTTCAGGGCGCTCAGAACACGCCCAGTTACACGTTGCGGAACGAATGAATAGCACCCTCACCTAGATGGTGAGAAAAATGCTAGTCCATACTTGCCTACCTAAATCTTTGTGGGGATATGTGATTAAATATGGAACTATAATTCCCAATAATTGCACGAAATCCACGTTTAATAATGCCGACACGCCGTTTGAACATTTTTCAACCGTGCATAATATCTGCGATTATTTAAGACGTTAAGCTGTACTGCCTTGTTCTATGTTCCATTGAAGAATCAAACCAAGCTGGACGAAACGGCTGAGAAGAGGATATTGGTTGGAGTGGATGAAGGAACTCTATGTTACCAAATTTATTGCAAAGACAAAGGAATGACTCAACAACATCAATGCACGGTGATGTATGAAGATAAAATGGCCTGTATTATTCTTTCTAGAGGAGAAGGAAAATTCTTAAGTTCTAAACATATTGGCATTCGATATCACTACCTTCTTGAAAAAATTGACGAAGGTGATATCGTGCTAAAGTATATATCGATGGAAAACCAAAAGGCGGATAAACTTACTAAGCCACTACACTCTGTTGAATTCAATTCGCTGGTAGGATAAATTGTCACTAAACAAGACGAAGAACTCATGGAGGTTTAGAATTAATATAACTAACAGTGATATTTTCTCTTCAAAATTCCATTCTCTTGTTGGTGTCGTTATGGCAAAATATTTAAATTCGGTTCATAGATAATTATTAATTAAGATTTGACATCGAGCAATAGTAAAATATCGTATTACAACGTGGAGAAAGGCGCTTTAATTTTTGAATAAGATTGATATTCAACCAATTTATGGTGTGGGTTAAATGTAAGTCCAGAATTAGAAGGTTTAAATGTTGATAAATGAAAATTGAAAACTCGGTTCGGAATTTTGAGAGAAAAATTATGCGCTACGAGCAGCGGTTTGACGATAGGTTCTACCGTGCGTCTCTCATCATCATCATAATTTCATATACACAATTTAAAAGTGAAAAGATTGTTTCTTTAACTAAGTTTTGATTCCCAAGATATGGTTGATGTCTGATGATAAGTAAGGAAATGTAGCCATCGGTCTCGAGCAGAGTAAGACCCTGGACTCGTATTAGAGATTTTGCATCTGACTTGTTGTTGTTGTCGTTTCTCTTTTTTTTGGTTGTTGTATTATGTTTTTTGAATGGAACAGAAACATGATGGTTACGATAACTATCGGTGAGTAGGTGAGTTGAAGATAACAGGAGGTTATTTATAATGATACTGTATTATTACTTGAACACCTGATTGGTTCAAGTAATTTACAGTGATGTACAGTGAAGTGTGAAATTATTTTGCACACATTAGTGCATTCCTATATACTTACATTGCCGCCGTCCGCTTATACAGCGAATCTTATTTACTTTTGTCCTTCGTTATACTACTGAATGAATTTGTTTTTATACACACTCACTTACTCACAATAAACGAAAGAAGTCAACAAACAATACGACAAGCATCTTTACATTACTACTGATAAAGACTGTTACTAGTTTTTGACTTGTATTCCAACTGTGTCACTAAAAAATGAAGTAATAGGCCTTTTCAATTAAGGGCTTAGAGTACCTTTACCGGTCGCCTCCAAATTAAAATTTAAAGACAAATGTAAAAGAAAATAATTCGTCCGCAAAAACAAATTGGTGCACTTAATTTATGACTTGAAGAAATCTTTAAAATTTATGTGCAAAATTACTGGCACCTCACTTCATCCAGTTTTCCTGCGGACGTCTAACCAATGGTGAAAGCCACATGTTGGCCAGTAAGGAAAGTGACGTTGATGAGGCCATCGCGCGGCTCATAGGCTCTGAGGTTATTACAGGTTTAGGGGAGGAAGAACTGTAGGAATGGGCTGAGCGTATTCGCATCCGAACTGTGAGCAAGAAGCATTCCATCACCAACGCAGACGCGCACTTTTACAAGATGTATTTTTCACTCAACTGCGTCTACGATGAGCGCAATTTCGAGAGACGATTCCGTATGCCTCGTGTCGTCTTTGAACGGGTGTGAAGCGGTCTACACGGTCATGGTCTATTAATTCAACGCATGGAAGCTGCTATGAAACGTGGAATTTCAACGGGGATGCATGTTATTGACGCCCTTTGTATTCTCACATACGCGAAAGGGTTTGACGAAGTGGACGAGTTGTGTGCTATGCCTGAGTCGTCCATGCGAAATATTTTTCAGCTTCATGGAGACGGTTGTTGATGTGTTCGGTGCTGAGTACGTAAGGGCCCCAATGGAGGGTGAACTTAGCCGCATTCTTTCCATCAACGAAGGAAGTGGGTTACCGGGATGTGTTGGAAGTTGGGACTCCCAACATTGGGAAAGGAAAAACAGCCCAGTGGGGTGGGCCGAGCAGTTCAAAGAAAAGGGGAAAAGTTCCACCATAGCACTATAGGCTATAGCAGATGGTAAGTTGGGGATCTGGGGATGAAATTTCGGCAAAAACGGATCTCTAAATAAAGTGAACATTTCAGACACATCACCGTTGGTAGTAAGAATTCTAGAAGGGAAATTTCTTCCCAGGTTAGATTATGAAGTCAACGGGAAGCACAGGAGTGGTTTGTTCTTTGCAGTAGACGGAATATATCCTTATTGGGCAATATTCGTTTATACAATTTCTGATGCAACATAAAAGGAAGAGACTGAACTTTCTGGTGCGCAAGAGGCACTGCACAAGGATGTGGAGAGGGCCTTTGGTGTTTTGGTCTCAAGATGGAGGATAATTCACAATCCCATCCATTTATGGGTCAGGAAATTGGTGGCGAAGGCGATGAAATGTACAATCATATTGCACAATATGATTGTTGAATCACAACGTGATGGATGCGAGAGCCAAATTTGAAGATACATGAAACAGCCGTGTTTAATGGAATGTTTCTAGATGCGGATGGAAATGAGAAACCGTTCACCTGGAAAAATAAAGAGAGTATACAGATTCAGGAACAGACTCTCATGTCGGACATGAGGTGGGCAACGCACGTTGCTCTCGTGAATTAATCAATGAAGGACATTGTTCGGCACTTTTAATTGAAAACGGATTTAATAAATCATATTTGGTCTCGGATTGGCAATCATTAAAATCATCATGCACATTCTCAACACCAACTCCGCAGTCAGAGTTTTTAACAAGATCAATTTGCGAACCATCTATATTAGTAAGTTTCGCTAAAGAATTCAAAGCAGTTTGAGGTTCATCTAGACGACGAATTGCTTTGCGATCGTTGGTACGCTCACATATGCGCTTCGGTGAATGCTTTCGGATCAGTCATAAAAATGCATTACGGTTGTCTAGATCTTCCTGCATTTTGCACTCCTCAATGGAATTAGCAGCCATATAATTCTTCTCTTCGAGTAGCTACGCCCGTCGCTGGACAGACGCGGCGATGTTCTCCCTATTTCGAACAGACTGTTCGCGAAACCGATCATTTGTGCGAAGGCGTAGAGAGGACTTCTTACCCAACGGTGTGCGGATTCTGCTACTCTCCATCTCTTTATCAAGTTAGCTGACTCCAGTGCTCATAGGCGATGCGTCAGCAATTGTTTCCTCTGCCCCTAAAGTTTTCAATATAATCAAACTGTCGCTGATTGCTGGTGTGGTTGGTGATTCGTCTAACGTTACGGATACGGTCTCTTCACTTTCTTGGTTAATGTTGCTCACGACGCCATCATCCGAGAACTTTGGATGCGTTCGAAGTACTTCTCAAGGCTAGGTGGGATTTGCAGAGGTTGTGAGGATAGCCTTTTGCATCATACGACATAGTCGTGCGCTTTACTTGGTGCTTCGCGACGGCCATGTAGAATATTTCCTCCTCCGTAAATCCGGTTGGATTACACGCGTGAATGAAGCAAAGAGCGTCCCGAAATTTTTGCAATTCCGCTGATACTTGGTCAAAATTTGCCCACACCGCTTTCGATGTTTGAGGGCCGTATGTCTTAGCAAAGCACACGTCCGGCACGAAGAAAGTAAAACGTTCAAACAATGTCTTTTTAAATCGTGTGGTTGTCTGGTTAGTCCCCGTTCCAGGGTTTTCTGACGCATGCGACCATGCTCGCGCAAGGTAGCAAAATCTCGATGTCAGTCCAACCAGACCCACGTCCTGTACTGCGTTGTGATTTTGTTAACAGAAATCGCTCAAAGTAAAGTGCTACGGTTTGATGTTGTAGGTTGTGATTTCTTCGTTTGATGTTGTGGGTTGCGCTTGTTTTGGTGGAAAAGTGTGTGTGTGCAATTCATATCACACACGCACCACAAATCCAAAAAAGTAGTCCTGGTACAGAAGTTCCATTCATCGAAATTTCATTGGAGGAGCCGGTGACAATTTGTCACGAGAATGAAAGTAACTTTTAAAGATAAAGACACCACAACCGTATCTTCTCAAGAAATAAAGTCGTGCTGTATCTATCTTTAAAATGTTGTGTCCGAAATTAATATGTGGTCAGCTGGTTAAGTGCAAAAATTGTCTTCACCTTTAAAATTAAAATTTTGAAGAAAATTTTAATTTCCAGACGCCGCCGGTAAAGGTGCTCTAAGAAGGGTGAAATCAACTTTTCACCAGAAATGGGCAAAACAGAACGTTTGATTAGTGACCGAAAAAAGTTCCCTGAAAAGTCGTTTAAAATTTCCAAGGACCATTTTCATTTGGGAATGCTGCCTTCTCGAGGATGAATCGAATCTGAGACCTGAAAAATATTTCGATAGTTACAACGAGTTAAAACGTTTGAATTTTTATCTGCACTGTTTCTCGCCTCCATCACTAACCCCCACCGTCTGTAAGAATAAAAATTCAAGCCGTCCATCGCCTCCTACATCTATAGACACCCATCCGTTTCAATTTCTCAGTTGAAAGCGTGTCTGAATTTTGGCCAACCGACCATGAAATGGCTACAGAAGTCTTCTACAAACACCTTGTTTCGTTCCTGAGTGTTCCTCCCTCACAGCCTTCTGAACTCACCCACTGTGGGTGTGGCTGAGAAACCCACTCGTACAACCATTATTAAAATTATCATTGTTACTCACCCACCCTCAAGGTCAACCGTTATTACACTTATCACTGTCACCACCACCCTCACGGTAAATCAAACACCGTGATTAATACTGTTACCATCACCCAAATGGCAACCGTCATAACGACACGGGAAGAAGTGTCGAATCGACAACACGAATGCCAACCCTAAGAATGACGAGGCCGGAAAAGGGGTACTATACAAGAAATTTATACAACTAAAGGTACCCGAAACGCCTACATCTGCATTAAATGAAGTATACATGAAATGTCTAACTGAAATGGTCTAGGACCCGTTGGTTCACGGTAATACCAAATGGATTATTTTTGTCCAACACTTAAAATATACCGAAGCAACTGCGGCGCGACGCTGACTGAGAAGGATGGAAAATAGATGCCATACATGCGAAAAAAAGATGGGACGCCGGAACTGCAGAATGAACAGCCTGAACTTGATCCACTGTCTGTGGAAAGACAAGAACATTCATTCCGCGCCTGGAACGAAAGTCTACTGGGAGCACCTGGTACATTTAGATTAAATCGTAAAGAGCGGCACTCTGAATTCGGAGGATGGTCGGGAAGGCATTAGTGAATATGCACGAGCGAATAGGGAGGAAAAGCGTCATCGTGAATAGAAACAGAAGGAAACTTATGTGCCTCAGAGAGAATTGATGAAATGCCGCAGGTTTGAAAAGGAGCGCCAGATGAATGAACGGGAGTCATTTAAATTGAAGGTGCTGCTTGTCAATTTACAGGTACAATAGCAGGATATAGTACCAATTCACTCATTTGTGAGTACCTCCTGCATCGCAAATAGTGAAACATCTCCCCCGCTCCCAGCCTTCCAAGTATACCCGATTTACTGACAAATGCCGTGAAGGAAGAAGATAATGATGACATTTTTATTTCAACAAGCACAACTATGAACAATGTCACAGAGGATGATGATGATGGTAATGGAAACAATGACGGTGCTGATAATGGAAATTCAAATAATGACAGGATGTAATGGGATCTTGATATGATGTATTCCTTTCTTCTTCTTATATCTCATCAATTATTATTTTTTACTTTTCCCCATTTTTGCATTTCTTTACATTTTTTTCTCGTTTTTTACATTTCTTTACATTTTGTTCTCGTTTTTTACATTTCGTCTTCATACAATTGGAGCCTTTACCACATCCGTTCCATTAGAACGGGAGTAGTTTCGTTACAGCTAAGTCTAAGGTTTACCAAATGCACGGCTACGGTATATACAAAGTTGGGAAGATAGTGTCCTCAAATGGCCACTGGTCCAAAAAAGACGAAATCTGTTGCTAACTATCCCCACGACAACTCGTTTATGATTCACTGTTTGCGAATCACCCTGTTCCACGCCCCTGTGAACTGAAAGTGCGGCTCTTGATTTTTTTAAAATCGTTTTATGATGTCACCTTCCCCTCAGAAGTCCATGTCAGCAACGGCATATTCATTTTCCGAAAATAGAAAGAAGGGTGACGAAAAGGTGCACAATCGTTTTACATCGAACGATCATAAATAGAACTAATTAAAGTCAAATATATTCGGATGGTCAAACCAAATACGTCTGTCCATAATAAAACTGCAAAGCAGTGAACTTGATGGTGGCCATCGAAACGATCTTCTTGAACATCTGGATAAATTGGACGAAAATGTTTACTTTTCGTCCCGTCTACAAATGTCACACAGCCCGGAAACCAATAAACCAAACCTTGCATTGTTTTCCGTTCATCTTTATCTGGACATCTGATGGCCGCATCTTTATTTGTAGGAAACGCATCAATAAATTCTCTTCAGACATGCCGCACATAGTTGGACACAGTAACACTGTTGAGTCCGAATCTATGCGCTATGTTCACAATTCCAGCTCCACCCACGTCCCCAGCTCTGAAACAATTTGGGAAAATCACCATCATGGCTTTGTCATAAAAAGCACGTTTGCGGCTAAATTTAAACCCATTTTCCAACTCTGTAGATTTATTTCGGAGATCCATTGGACGGCCGATGTCTTCACGAAAAATTTCGAATAATTCGTCGAATTCCTTTGTTGAACAACCGACGGTGTTGTTGAACATCAACGGGCTGTGGTGTTCCCGCACAGATTTATAATTTTCAAGAGCTTTCCCATTCGTACGTTCATGTGCTGCCTTTCATGCTTTGCGCTACCCTGCCCATAATTCTCCACCTCCGCGATGCCCTTATCTTTGCGCTCGTCTCCTCATTTGAATCGCTATGGAAAGTATTATGGCAAAAGGTAACTGTGTTTATTCATTTCTCAACAATCTGTTGTTGACCTATTTATACACTTTAACAACTAGTTACGTCTCACCATGGAGTCCACTAGTGTTAATTCAATCAACATGTACTTCAGTACATCAAAAACAATCAATACAACAAAAATAATCAAAACAAATAAAATCAATCGAAACACGAATTGTCCGATAAACGACACTTTAAGGATTCGCAATTTCCTACACGTGGACCAAAAAGTTTTTAGTTACACCTGTATTCCCATTTGAGCGTCTTAACAATAACGTCTATATTACCGATGTGAATGACATTGTAACCGTGTTTCCAAGAAATATCACGGCTTCGGCGGCTGTCATTCTGTACCACCGGGGGGAGCATCCAGGATGCCGCTACTGTCCAACTAACATGCTTCCTTGCCATCGTGGTGTCCAACTTGAAACTTCTTCAATGTATTTTGAATTCTAATACTCTAAAGTGGCTTCGTCAAAAAGTTCGCAACCATCTCAGACGTTAACGCTTTCCTTAGTACAAAGTTCCTTTCTTGCATATATTCACGGATGTTATGATAACGTACATCTACATGCTTGCTCCGAAGAAAGTCTTCTGCAATATGCCCACTTATCCACTTGAACGTGCTGGCATTGTCTTCATACACGACAGTAGTAATTTGTTCAATACTCATCTATTCCAAAACGCGGCAGAGCCATATAATTACTTCCGTTTCTTCAGATAACGCAACATACTCAGCTTCAATACTGTTAAACGTTACACCCTTCTGCAACGTTGATGTAAAGTAAACAGGAGATCTATATAGAATTAGAATGCCAGGTATCTACTTTCGTCCGGATTCCTGTTCGCTACCCCAGTTTACGTCAATGTAAGCCGAAAGTTGGTTTCCACTACCGGACCGTAGTTTCAATCCAATTGATGTTGTGGAGTTCACATACTTTATCACTTTCACAGCAGCTCGCTGATTTTTCATGTACTGATATTCAACGTGCCGAGCAAGCAAACTTGTAGCAAGAGTAATTCTCGGCTTAGTACGTATAGAAATGTACAACAGACTGCAAATTAAACTTCTGTATTGGAAATCATCGTCAGCAGCCTCCTCACCATCAGTGTAAAACCCAACAGCTGGATTTAAAGGAAAGGTAGTATCAAAAATTTTACCAAGCCCCATGTTGTGTGCCAGTGCCTTGCAATTAATTACTTTGGCGTCCTTTGGTTTGTTCACGATTTCCCATGTTCTTGTTTTTTGTAAAGAGGCCAGCTCTGATTGCAAATTAATTATTCTGTTTATCAGCATCGTCTGATTCCATCGCCATTCGTATCGTCGGCATACCCTAATCGGGCATTCTATTTCTCGCTATGTTTGCCTCATACGGATCAGGTTTATTTCGATCTCTAGCAGAATATCGGCGAAATTCACTGCCTGAGCCATTACCAGTTTCAGATGCGGTTTCAACAGTTGGATTCGAGGTGATTATTCTGGTTCAAGCGGATTCCGCTGATCTGATTTTCGCCGACTTGTAGATCCAATTTTTGAGTGCATTGCTTGAATGTCCAAGAGAATGCATTCGCCATCTTCAATGACTGTAGAGATTTCGACACTATCCAGTTGCGAGCATGATAACATGTTCACATCTCCATAGGGAACATACAAAACTATGCTGAGTGTAAGTTGCGTTCTTCTTTTACCGGCAGCGTCTGTATCTTCGAAAAACAATTTTTCCAAAAAATTGAAACTCCAAAATGTAATCTTTTCTGTTCCAATTTATTTTGACAGTGGTCAATTCCTCATAATAGATGATAAACTTCTTCAAATGGCCGGGAAGCGAAATAAAGTGACTGTAAATAATGTTTAGGCTTTTTAAATTTTTCCAATTTGGTGTTCAAATTATTTGAAAATGGAAATAATAATTCTTGAAAACATGGCGCTGTTAATGAGTTTACTAACGACTTGGTGAACAAGTTGTACTAAATTTCCATGTGGTGTTGGAGCAAAAAGCAAATTTTTCTGTTTCAATTTATTTTGTAACTGGCCAATCCCATGCAATATAGTATATACATCCCAAAAGAGCTGGAAGGAGAAACATTGCCAACTTGAAATTGACAGGGTTTCTCCTTCCAGCTCTGTGAAAAGTGTGACTGTAAATGATTTTGTTTTTCTTATTTTTCCAATTTGTTTTCGAAAAATTTTGAAAAGGCATAATGTTGAAAATTTAAAAGTTGGCGCCGTCGAATTTTGAAAATGCATTTTTTTTATTTAAAAGTTGGCGCCGTCGACGAGAAAAAATTCTACTTATTGTAGTTTTAACAGGTACGCATAACAGATACGTAATTAAATTTTCAATATTTTTATAAGTTTGACTTTAAATAAACGTTCTGGTAAGATTAATTCCCTCCTATTTACGAGCCAATATTGATGGATAAACCATTCAGGTGTGATTTTTCGTCATTTGATTATAGCGGTAAAAGTCTTCATGCTTTGTCTTGTCACAGCTCTCGTAAGCACCCCCGTCGTCGTTATCGAAACATTCCTCCAAGATCTGGGACTGTGCGAAGGGGATCTATGGGTATCCCTAAAAGTATCATTGGTCTAATCGGTGCTAATAGATTAGAATTAAACAGAGTAACTACCAAACAACTTCAATAATTCCTAGAATTTGAAAGAAATACATGTGAAGATATACTTTAGGAATGAAGCTATCTGTATAACTGTTTGCGGATGCTACGAACGATAAGGTGGAACTTAATGTCACTCAATGAGTCAGACGAAGCCATAGATGATTTATGTACTGTACAGCATTCATGAAAGTTGAGAAAGGTCCAGTGGTCCAGTGAAAGGGTTTGTAATGAATTTATGTTTGTTTTAAAATGCAATTCAAGTTTTATTGATACATTTTTACAACCTTTCATTGTGCGGAGGAAATCATAATACATAAAAGGGAGTTAATTTTAAATGATGAAAGGGATGGCTTTAATACATCTAAAACACAGACAAAATAGGGTGTCAGTTTTGAAATTTATTTACGTGATCCAGTGGAAACTTTTAAGCAGCAGATTCCTTCAACTATTTATGGGGATAATATTTTACAGCCTTTTTGAAGTAATGTTAGGAGTCATCCCATAAATTCGGATCTAGGAAAGTCTGCCGGAGTGGTGAGGGATGCAATTAAGGGGGTCAAGGATGAAAAAGATTATTGTCGAACGTATGAAAAATACGGAGAAGGATCCTTCGTTGCAATTTTACATTGATAAGTCAATGACATCTTTGAACGCGTCACATTTCAGTTTTTATCCTATTCATTTGAACCATTTAAAATTCAAGGAATCTGCGCTCCGAAATCAAATTGTTGAGAAGAAAACTTTTTTTCATATCTTCCCATTAGCTATTATAATGCTGATGACGGCGAAGTGGCCTACTCTGGAAAATTTGGTAAGAAATACACATCAGGTAATTAAATCGAACATAGAGATATGTTCAAAGACCTTCATGAGAGCGTTGAATTCTAGTTTCATTCTCTAACTAACAAATCTGTAGAGGGTTTAGACTGTGAGACAAAAGAAAGGTTTATCTTCAACCCCACATTTTTATTTTTTCTTACATCACTGATCTCACAGAAGCAGAAGATATGGCCAGTGTCAACCGAAACAATACATGTCGAATAGGTGGCGGTCAAAGTGGTTCCGCGTTAGTGGAGTGTGATTATGTTCGGTCCACTATGGTTGGGGATTAAATCAATAAAGGGAGCTTTTATACT
>JAULBU010059282.1:0-11758 GCA_032358235.1 Odonthalia washingtoniensis | reverse complement strand
AACGTGATGCACTTCGTCAGCAGTGCCACTCTCCCACGTTTAATTGTATGAGTCCTGCAGGCCGTGATAAACTCGGTCCATAAATCTTCCCCGCTTAACTGTATCTCCTCGTATGCCTCGGGAGACTCCTCCCCCATCTTATGCAGCTCCTTGTCGTATTTAGTTCGTTCGGCCTCTGACGCATGGGGAAAAACGGGGTCAGGGTCGTACGATATCTTGGAGTACGGCTCTTCATTCATTGATGCGTGCACCCCGCCTGTGGTGCTTGGGGATTTCATGGAAGTCCTGGGATCCGAGTGAGAGGTTGGCATTGTAAAAGGGAAATGAGGCTCCAGTCGGACACGATGTGGTTAGTCATTATTCATGTGTACTTCCTCCTGTGGCGTGGACAAGGAGTCCTGTGGTGAGGGTGTCGGAGTGCTGATCGGGAGAGCTTTCAACGTTGATGGTATGGAAGTGGGGGTCGTGATGGCAGGAGTAACTTCTTGAAGTCTGGCGAAAGACCTTTTACCTTGAGCAGATGATTGCCCCCTTTCCTTGCTTCTGATTCCTCTAGGCGTCGTCTGAGTCATCGTTTTTCTAGAGAGAGTTTGAAATGTCGAAAATGGCCGTCAGCCTAGAAACACTGAGCAAGGTCGCTCTTTATTAAGCTCTGAACGTCTGGAGTGGGAAAATCTAAATGCAGTGGAAGGGGGAAAGGGATAATAGAACTAGTTGATTTAAATCTGTGTCAGTGGTACTACGGTTACTGGAAGCGTAGGTGAATTTCCGCCCTGATACAATGAAATATCTGTCTAAGCGGTGAAGTCGAAGGGCACGTTAATGTCCTTTCTCGGTTCTGGCTTCGCAACTGGGACGATCAGATGCACGCGGTTGATGCATGGAAATAGCTTGCATCTACAGTTGATTTTACTGAACTCAGTGCGTGTGGTTGAGTAAAGTTTCCTCCTTCAGGTTGATGTTGACTGGTTAGACGAAACGGGTTTTGGGTGGGTTTTCCAGGTTTTTGTTCTTTTCTTCGTTAATGTCTACCTTTGTTTATTAAATGAATCGTCCTGTATCAGGTGATTATTACATACTACTTTTGAGGTTTAACCAAATAGTGATAATACGTGTACTCATGAAGGATTAGATACTAATTTTCAATTGGGTATTCTAGTCCTATCTCTTATCAGGTCCCACGTTTCGCATCGGATTCCGGATCATACTGTTCTGGTTTTTGCCAGTCTGACAGAGTATTTTCTTTCCTTCATGACACTGAGAGAGTGCCTTTTCGTGATACTGTAAAGGTGCCTCGTCGTTCCGGGTAGGTGGTTGCCTTGTCGTGTCATTCCGTACAGTACATTCTTCGCTTTGCTTCCCTAAATTAATATGGATAGTCTGGTCGCCTGGATTGTCGTGCTCGTTCTGGTCAGTACAGTATTCGACTTGTACCTTTATACGTATGACAATTAGCATTTCGTGGAGGCTCCCGCGTTTCATGGCCTGTACAATGTTTTGACTGTCAAGCACTTCTTCGGTTTCGCCGTTTGTGTGCATTTCCGATTTTACTCGTTCAAGGTTTTGTATCCTACCTCGGAATTCATCGTTTACCATCATCTTTCATACTCGTCTAGTTTTCGTGCTACCTTCGACGTCTTCGTCGTGTTTCCTGCGTCCTTACTAATCTTCCCTTATCATGTAGATAGCATCATACTACCACTGTGGTCTGTGATCAGTATCATGTTCTCGCAACATCATCATAATCATCGCATCATTTCGTCATGCAATATTATCATCACCATATCATCATCTCACGAAATAATTATAATCATGGCATCATTCATTATGCAATATTATCATTATCATATAATCGTCTCGCAACATCATCATAATCATGGCATCATTCATCATTCAATTTTAACATTATCATTCATTATTTTCATTACATATCCCGCAACATGATCATTAAGCATTCAAGAATCAGACTCATGGTAACGCAACATCATCGTCGTCATCATTTATGATAGTCATTTCTTATCATCATTACATCCCTCAACGTTATCATCAACTCATCTAGCATTCTCATCATCGTCCATTTATTATCATCATCAGTTATTATCCTGCAACATCTCCATCAACTCATCCAACATATTTATCCAACGTTCATCATCCAGCGTTCATCTCGCAACATCATCATCGAATAATCCAACATACTTGTCCAATATTCATCTCGCAACATCATCATCATCACTCGTAATGCAACATTATCACAGGACTCTGTAGTCCTCCACTTCCATTTCCATCTTGAATGGTGGAGGTCTGGAGGTCTTCAGCGTCGTCCGAAATTGCTTCGGCAGATGTTCGAAGGCGCGATAATGTGTCTGCTTGCGTGTTCGTCTTACCAGTTTCGTACTGTATGTGTAAATCTAGTTCAGCGAGTCGTAACCGCCATCGCATGAGTCTGCTTGATGGATCAGTTATGTTTAGCAACTATCCAAGCGCTTTGTGGTCTGTGTACACGATGAACTTCTCGTAGGGAAAGTATGGATGGAGAATATTTAGAGACCACACAACAGCGATACATTCTCGTTCAGTTGCTGAATATCCCTTCTCGGCTTGGTTCAATGAGCACGATCGATACTCGATAGGTTTTTGTTCCCCATCTTAGTTTTTTCAGAAGAGTGCACAGTCTACTTGGTAGTTTCTTGCGTCCATGTCGACGGAATACTGGAGGCTTTGTTGTCAATGTAAAATCGAACGAGCGGTTCGTGCGACGCGGAAGGTGGAAGAACGGATACGATGGATGATGGAAATAGGAAAACGAAGATCGACTGCATAGAGAGGAGACTGCGGTAGGCAGAACGAGGAGTCATGGAGACGAATGCATAAGAGGAGCGGAAGATGAAGACTGCGGGAGTCAGGACGAGGCGACATGGGGAGGGGATCATAGAAGAAGGGATTGATGGAAGCAGAACGAGGAGGCATGGGGACGTGAGCATAGAGGGAGGGATTGATGGAATAATGACACGGCGCGTTAGGCGAGTCGAAACAAAAAGGGACAGATGAGAAATGGAAAAGGCGTAAATATAAGATTCAAGTAGGTACAAGACTACAGTACGCACTCCAGTACTGATAAGTGTAATGTGGCCAACCACAATTACAAGCATACAGGAAAATCCCAGTAGGGACACTGTAATGTTGAAGACACCATTAGAACGCTACTGTACGGAGTGAGAAGTGACATGTGTAACGAAAGATCATTCAATAAAGGAATGATACTCTACAATTACATTCGTTTCGATAATTAGAATCTATTCCAGTATTCGGCATATATTAGAACAAGATCTTATTACACGTGTGCAAATTCAAATAATTAGAATCAAATAGATTACTTTATATAGACGTCGAAAAGGACGGAAGGGGGAAAACAACAATAAAAGATAGACATTATCAAGAAATCAAACTTAGCATAAGATATCAACTTTATCATCATACGGTGAACCTATCGACGTTAGGAGAAATCCAAACGACCACGCCTAGGTTGAGGAATTCACAGCTCGAAGGCCAAAAGAGGACCTCCACACTATCGACGCATGCTCGGTTGTCTATCAACTGCGAATTAGAGTTCACGAAGATACTTCGCGTATCATCGACCGAATTCCGTAAAGACAATTGACGTTGACATGACCATGGTTGAAACCTACCACATTTCTACGAATTTCGAGGACAATACACAGAGAAATAATAAAGGACCTCGTAGACGATGGTAGAAAGCGACGATGCATATGAAGTATTTCGGATATCCGCCAATTTGACAGTTTAAATCCTTGTCGACAAGGGATGGCTCTGCTGAGACCAAAGGGAACTTTAAATATGTACATGAATAAGAACAGGGCACCAAACCCTCAAGCCCAACGATTTTTAGCACGACAACAAGGGATCCCAGCCCCAACCCGGTCAACGCGACAAAACCTCCAAATATTCAACCAGAGAGGAGCGAGACAGTACGGTTAGAACCAAATTCCCCGAACAAGACATCATCTAAAACACCAAGCAGCTCGGCCCAGTTACCAACAAAAAAAGATGGCTACAAGGTAGAAGGAAGAATAACTATACCCAGACCTGTCAGAAGACCCGACCCTATAGACGAAAATTCCACCGAAGAAGAGAAGGAGGAGCATGATAAAATGCTCCGAGATTAAAACGACGGGTTGATGAAGGTATTCACTAGCACCTGTAGAATCGTGGAATGATTCGACAGGAAGGCGAGCGGTTTGTGTGACGCACCAAACCCCGTGAATCGAACGGAATAGAAAGATGATCATGATGATAATTAATATGAAGAAGATGATGATAGTTAATAGGAAAATGATGATGACGGAACGATTACAAAGAATGATGATATGCTGAATATAAATGACGATGATGGGAACAATGATAAATAAGATGATATATCAAATATAATTGATGATGATGAGAACTATGATATAAAACATTATGAGGATATGTTGAATAATAAATCGACAATGAAGGGAACGATTTTATAAAGATGATGATAACATGTTGAAATGACGGGAACGATAATATGAAGATGAAGATGATATGTTTGAGTAATGATATAGTTAAGTAAAAACAACGTTGGTAAGAATGAAGATCTAATATGCGAAATTATGATGTAGAATATCATAAGGATGATGATATTGAATTTATAACGATGTCGATAACATGATGTTAAGGATGATAGCGACGACGATAAGTCGATGATGTAGATGAAGAATACGAGGACTCTGTCTATAAATAAAGTGAAAACAGTAATGTTGGTAATCATAACATCTTGAGACGGCGACATGAAATGGCACAAACAAAACGGAGAAGTAAAAGCCGCGCGGAAAAGGCAAGAGTATAACAGGGGATATTCAGTGTCAAGGATGACATAAGTTCCAACGCAAACGCTGTACCATGCATTTATCAGGATGACAATAACACACTTATTCAGATAACGTTTTAAGATAGCGAATGATTTTTCATTCCAACACAACCACTACAGTATTGGAACGGAATGATTCAAATCGTCCAAATTGAGAGAACGATTATTTATCACTCACACGTTTCAAAAGAATTCTACGACACGTGTATCCAAATTCTACGACTCGGTTCGAATTATATTTTACTTCGATATATAAATATCATTCTCAGACTCCCAAATGAAAGGAAACAATAAAAAGTTAGACATAAGTAAAACCCAAAGAACCAATTCGAAACAGAATCAGCGATCGCACCTAACTAGTCGATATAACCTCGAAAGATGAAACTCAATCCGCAACGCGCACTGAGTTGATTAACGTCAACGGCAGGAGACAATCGATCGCCACACCTTACACATGTGCATCGATCAACCGGCTGCGAGTCCAGATCCGAGCGAGTCTATTAACGTAGCTTCCGACCAGGACGTCTGTATCTGTATCAGGTATATCAGGACTAAGTTCAACCCCGCCATCATTTAGACTGCGGAAATACACGAATCATACATATCTGACATTTTCCACTAACCTAGCCCGCTTTATACATAAACCAATAAATGTAGTAGTAGCTTTTTGGCTGCGGCCTGTCATTCATCAGCACCGGCCTGAAAGGAGAAAAATTATGGCTGGACTTCATAACCTAGTCAAGGCCCCACACCATACGAACGTGGGGAAGATCCGCTCTCATCTAGTGGATGGAGTTGCTACTGCAACAAGGGGTGCACGTCGAGAAAGGACAGATGATTTCAAAAACCAACGCGATATTTGACATAATCTATAGGGACTATCATATTAGCCCTGGTATTATCAATACAACAGTCACCGATGTAAAGGGTGAGCCAGACGAGTACAAGATCGAACCAAGAAGAGGGCGCTTCGTACATCCAGACAGAAGATGCTTGATAAACGATAACCAAACAAGCAGTAGCGGAATGAACAGGATCAACGAAGACACACTAAGGCCAAATCCAATCATCATAAAACCGGATTACGATGAACTCCCAGCCAGGACAGCAAAGGAGGAGCCCGAAACCCCAGCGCATAAAATTCCGGAGTGACAACCTCTGGACGACGGAGATGACCCGGCAGAAGATGAGGATGGAGACGGCCACCCCGACAGGTCTCCCAGAAGACTAAGTATACCTTAATGAAGGAGATGCATACCACGAACCGTACATAGGAGACGATGATGGAAACAATAAGGAGAAGACGCGGATGGGGATGAACAGACTTATGCGAGCCTTCGTTGATAAACCAACATTCTCTGGTAATTTGGAAGAAGACCTCGACAACGTCATTAACATATTTAACACCATATCCCACATGTGTGAAGTGACGGAGATCGAGAAATTAAAGTCGATGCCTGTGATGTTGACAGGCGAGTCTTTAATTTTCTTCGCGAATACTGTAGCGGAGTATAGGTATTTCGATGAAGCAAGGACGATGCCAAGGAAGTGGTATAATATCGAAGATAAGAAGGCAAGAATACTTACTAAGTGGCAGAAGATGAAGTTGACTCAAGTGATAAGCGCTGAACGATGAACCAGATAAATCAGAAGTAGAATTGTTTAGGAAATTTGTCACCAAGTCAATCCCTCTCCAGAAACAACTTGACAAAATGTATCTTACAGATTTATTTCTCAGAGACAGGCTGCTCACCGCCGTTGATATCACATCCATCCAAACCATCCTCAGCGATAGAATGCCTTGCACAAGTCAGCAAGTGGTTAATCGTGTTGCTAACCAGCTCTGTGACAAGCCAAACTCGGCGAGCAGTAATTCAGCATTCGCGATAGACTATGACGATGAAGTGGTGCATTACGTTTTAGGGAAGTCATATGGAGGGGATACGCGGCGAGCACCGAAGAAACCATGGACCAAAAATAGCAACAGAACCGGAAATCCGGCTTACAGATGACGCTTATGCCCATATTGAATGAAAAGGGTGAAAGATTGCTTAATCTGTGGTGAGGACCACAGAGCGAACACCAAACACAGCAGAGATGACGTGACTGAGGCGATAAATAAATTGAAGTTCAAACACCCGAAAGCCCTGCTCAGGGTAGAGGGCCTCTCCATGGTAGTAAACATGGTCATAAGCACAGCAGAAGATGACGGGACTGATGTTGATGATGCTCGTTGAATAAATGATAATGATGGAGACGCACACAGTGACATTGCCTACATGAAACAGAAGACGACCACCAAGTTGAAGCTTTCATTGTCGAACAGCGCATATGTACACGAAAGGACACAATAGGAAGACATGTATTACACGTTGACGAACATGTACAAGCACACCAGAAGCGATGATGACACACAATTCAAGGATATCACAACAGATACAGCAGCGAATCGCAGGTTGGTGATGTTTAAGTCCAAATACGTGGCGTACGAACAGAACTTCGGCAGGAAGATACCGATTAGAAAACTTGAGAAAAGGGAGTTGAATTGTATAGGTTGATACGGTAAGGTTGTAGGGGAGGCCACAATTAAGATACCATTCAACCAGGTAGGGATGATAGTCGATGTCGATTTTGCTATCATGGAGGATGATGCCCATCACTCCTATCCAACATGGATATGGTAAGAAACGGCTTTGACATAAGCCTACAAGGAAGATACATCCACGTCGGACCCCTCCTCCAAGCTTTTGAATTGGAAAATTACTTCTTCGTGTACAAGTAGACCACAGATGACACACCATATGCGCTTTACACGGAGGGAGATTTGATAAGGATATACCGTAGGTTTTGGCACCCTTCGGTATGAGCCACATACCATCTGTTGAAGCGAGCAAACGCAGGAAGCCTACAGAAAGGAATATCCCCCGACCTCGACAAGATTGCAGAATACTGTGATGCATTCCTATTGAACAAAAAAAAGCTTCGTTTATTTAGGTTGACCATCGGAACCGAAGATTTCCAATTCAGTAACAGGGTCATCGTGGATACCATGTTCATAGAACTGAAACCGATGATTCGCTTAGTGGATGTAGATTTGTAACGACAACGACGCCTCGAGCGAATAAACGGATACCTAACATTCACGTGACACCGAAGTGTGTGTGTATGTGTGTTATAATATGATGATAATAATATGATGATAAAGTTGATGATAAAAGACGATGATATGATGATAATAAGATGATGGTAACATTTATGAGAAAAGACGATGATATGATAAAAATAAGATAATGATAACGTGGATGAGAAGAAGACGATGATATGATCATAATAAGATGATGATAACAACGACGAAAGGATGATAATGATAAGATGATAACAACGATGTAATGATGATGATAATATGATGATGACAACGACAAGACGAAACTCTAGAAGACGAGGAGACTCAGAACAGAATAAAAACAACGATAAGAATCGTAACACATAAACGACTTAAACATGTATACACAGTAAGGAAATTACAGATGATGATTTGTTCGAAAGTGCATACACACTAAATGGTAAAAACAGCTACAGTAGGTAATCATGAATGAGAAACAAAATTGCCATCCAATTAACGAATCACACGTGTTTGAAAACACAGTGATCCAGAATTCGAGATTACTAATTTTTTGACAGTAAGTATTACACGTGTACCCGCTCCATTCGATCTCGACTGAAATCCGCCACTACTTTTTATATATATCGTACTCCACCAACTTGGATAAATTGAATAAAAAGTTAGACATTAACGAAAACCCAACCCCGCAACACCAACACGAATGCGTACCAGCTTCGACTCCGGCAAAGAGGAGACTCACAACTAAAGCACCTCAACCGATCTAATCATCGGCAACTGAGAGCACGGACGATACTCGCACGCGTAAAAAACGAGCGACACCATCGTCCCCGACTCCGAGTCCAGAGCCGGTAAGTCGATATCTAACGATATCGTGGTAGCATCCCGCAAAGCCATCTAGCGACGGCAGGAATAAACCACTTCGCTACAAAACAGCGATCCACGGAACAATAGAAACTCAGAAGATAGTACACCCCTTTTATCGCATACCCACTTGAACAAATAACACCTCCAAACAGGATAGCCGAAATTAGAGTAGGCTACTGCTAAGGTTTAACAATTGTACTATTAACATATTACTATTATCATATTACGATTATCACTATTACTATTATCATTATTACGGTCACTGTTGACTGGCATTATATAAATATATATATACATATATACATATATATATATATATATACATATATACATATATATATATATATATACATTGGGGGCATATACACATATAACATACATATCATTATATACGCGAAGGCGTTGCGAGTTTTTATCCAAATTCGGTCGGGCGATTCGGCAGTGGATGAAAGTACACATTATACAGCAGCAAGTTCCCTCAAGAACCAGTCATCATCAGATATAGGGAAGGTAATTATTAGGGTGTGCATTCTAACGTATATGGGTCTCCCCGATTTTCTAGCGGTTGATCAAGGTTCGGCTTACATATCGCTGGAAATAGCGTCAAACGTCGATGCCAAGGGGATCAAGTTAGACGAAGCACCGATAGAGATCCCAGAGTCAATAGGCATCTTGAAGCGATACCACGTACCATTAAGAACCGCCTATTCCAAGCTGCTCCAATCTATAGATAAGGGCGAGGCATCGAGTGCGGAGTGTCTGCACAAGGCAATATTTGCATCAAACTTCATGATGGGTCCCAAAGTGCTCTGCCCAATTCTCTTGGTGTTTGGAGCATTACCGAGGCCGGCTCGAACCACGTTATCCCCAAGATAATTGGAACGGCAGAAGGCTATCGAAGAGGCGAAAACGGAAGTATAGCAGGAACAAGAAAAGAGGAGGGTGGCCTTCGTGCTTAGACACCATTCTACACCAAAGGAGAAGGAGAATTCCGAGTAATTGCGTGATCTCCAGTTCAGGTCCCCGGTTCTTGTGTATCGTACCACAACTAAGACATGGGAGGACCATTTAAATACATCTCTGTTGAAGGAGAGACGGTGGTGGTGCAACCTAATAGGGGTCGTCGAATATACAGAACCATACGCTTGAAGCCGTGGGTCAGACCAATCTTAAATGACGTCGGATTGCATTGATATGCAAATAGCAGTACGCATGAAAACCAGGAGGAAGAGGAAGAGACCAACAGAACAAATGGATACCAGGAAGAAGGGAAGGAAAATCATGGGAAGAAGGCTGGAACGGTAAAGGTAAAGAAGGAATCTCCCGAGGAAAAGTCATTTCGACAAATTAAGAAAGGCGGAGCTGGAGGGATTGTTAAAAGACCAAACTTTCGAGCCAATCACGAATAAAAACTGAATAGCCAGAGGGTATTAGGGTCCCGCTTTGTGCCGAAGTGAAGCAAGTCGGTGCCCTCTTGAAGAAAAGAGCAGATTGGCGGCCCAAAAACTACGTGGATGGTGACGCCACTTCCATCGGGACCAAGGCACCAACTGTTCAACGATTCTCCCAGCGCATTTCATTATCCTTTGCGGCATCTTTCGCTTCGATACGCACGTACACTTGCGATATTTCTCAAGCATACATCCAGTCACATACGACTTTGAAACGAGATGTATACACACGGGCACCAGTTAAACCCCAGCATTCGTTCTAAAAGTAGTGAAAAATTTGTATGGCATTCCGGAATCAGGCCGCCATTGGTACCTCACCTATCTTTCCCATCACCGCGATACATTGTACATGACGCGAGCACTGGCTGATCCATGTGTGTTGACGCGCCGAGATGGGAATACTTTGGAAGGCCTGATTCTACTTCAGGTAGACGATTCGCTGGGGTTTGGTATAGACGAATTACTCCAATACGTGGAGATCGCATCACAGTCGTTCCGTTGAAAACCAAGAACCTAAATCACCACAACACCGACCTCATTCAACGGCATATCAATAAGAAAGAACGCACGCAACTCATTTCACATAGACCAGACAGATAAGACAAATCGCTTGGAACAACCCGATGATCAAGACGAATTTACTCGCCAAGGGACTCCTGCATATTATATCGGGGTGAAAGTTCGCTCCGACATTTGCGCACCCGTGCAGCTCGTGGTTCCAGGCAATAATCCAACCACCGAAGAAGAATTCAAATCCTCGGCGCGATCCACCAAATTCCTACATGAAACCAAAGACCAAGACTTGAAATACGTGAAACTGGATCTACCATCTGCCAGAATCGTGCTGCTCACTGACGGGTCATTCGAAAATGCTGAGGGACTTGAAAGTCAGTTGGGTTACGTGATCTTACTGGTAGATAAGGAGGACAATTGCGACGTTTTACATTACGGTAGTAATAGATGTAAACTTATTGCAAGGTCCGTGATGGCTGCTGAAGTCCAAGCATTGGTCTTAGGACTCGATTACGCTTTCCTCGTTAAGGATCTCGTGGATGAAATATTGGGGAGAAAGTTGAAGATAGAAGTGAAGAAAGACAGAGAAACCGTCTTTAACGTAGTTGGGAAAGACGGCCAAAATTCGGAACGACGACTCCAATTGGACATAATTACCTTGCGCTAAAGTTAGGACTTGGGTGAGGCGGAACGGATAGCGTGAATCCCCAAACCCAGTAACCCGGTAGACTCCCTGGCAAAGCCAGTGTTATCCAAATCGTCACCACTCTTCAAAATAATAACCACGAACACATTTCCCCTCAAATCAGAAGGATGGGAAAAGTTGGGCAAAAAAGGAGCTCCTGGAGTGTCGACGAAAAATCGAACGAGCAGTTCGTGCGATGCGGAAGGTGGAAG
>JAULBU010059271.1:0-11760 GCA_032358235.1 Odonthalia washingtoniensis | reverse complement strand
ACGTAAGTCTTACTCTTAAAGAGTGATACAGTTTGAATCAAGCTCTGGTTCAAACTTGCAATTTAAAAAGATGTCGATCGTCACGTAGAAATACAGGCGGTTTGCAATTGTAATGTTTAGAATGTGGACAAAAGTCGAATGAAAATAAATTGTACATGGATTCCATCAACTCATCACATTCTGGGCTCCTCTATTGCACCCTACTTACCAAATCTTTTTCTCTTTTTGGTTATGTGGTATCCCCCGATTTTATTTTAATCTTTTTCTGCTGCTGTCACCGCTGCTGTCCGACAACGGCATAATTAAAGACGTTTTCGAAGAAATAACAGGATAACTAGGATTGATATGTAGGGCACCTCCGTGAACCAAATCGTAAGTAGTGTTTTCAACCCAAGTCACACAGCTCGGCCGGTTTCTAGCTTTTGTTGGGCCCTGATACATCTTCAACCGCAATACATATATTGTGGAAAGCATGGAAGTTCTTCTTCTCCACTACAACAACGTCATTTTAAATTCAACGCTATTGCATTTGAGTTTTATTACATCATCAGTAGTACCTTCCTTGTCATCGACCACTGTAGAAGAATACCACGGTCCTTACGGATTTTCACATATAACGCGATGTGATTCCGACTCGATCTTCAATAGTGAACTGTACTCTAAGAACTTTAAGGACCATGAATGATGCGGATGCGGAGTCGTTCCTAAAGTGAGGTAGTTTTGGTATTTTGGTGGATAGTAACTAACTGATGAAGAAAGCTGATGAATGAAAATTGAAATATCACGAAGAAAGTGCAGACAAGCTGGATCTGAAACAACCTCAAATCAAAAAAATATTCTAATCTGATTCTGTGCACTCCCCACAACTATACTTGTGCTATATCATATTTCTATGGGGATAAAAAGCCAAGCCTGTTAGTTGCCCAACCTATACATTTATTGGATGAGGTCAAACAAAAACATAAGCTGTGCTTGTCGACTTGACAAATGTCGAATAACCTAAAATCTGACTTTCAGGGACGAGCGAATTAGCCAATAACCACCCCCGCCTCGAACCTTGTAAACCATCACCGATATAAATAAATAGATCAAGTTAAAACACGATGGATCGAATCATCTCGTGAAGTGAGAGTCCAAACCTTGACAATCAGTTTATTTGTCAACTATGAAAATCACCAGATGACCTGGACCCATGGCGTGATGAAGGGAGACTGGGTCCATTCAGATAAAAGCGTATCACCTAACGACTGGTTTGTCTGAAGAGTACAATTACATGATGGTTGTGCTAACCAAACTCCAAACGATGTTTTAAAGAAAGCATGTTCGTATGCTTGAGTTTCCGTTTAGCAATTCTTGCTATTCAGTAAACCGAGCAACTTGTCCACGCAACATTTAAGAGACCAATTCATATAATAGGTCCGAACTTCGGTACCCATGCGGCTTTCCCAAAGCGTCAATGTCCCAAATTGCAACAACCACCCTGCGATTTCACCATCCTTCACAAACCGACCAAGCTATTCTCCATACTTCGATTGCCATGCCTTCAAAAATTCTTCTTTCATGCCACAATTTGCCAAATCGCAAAATGGATGGGAAATACAGGCAAACTGCCAGTCAAAGAAAATTATTTCAGAATCTGAATTTGAATCTTCCCCACGCCTTGTGTATGTTTGCTAATCTCATATCACCATGTACCAACGTGTTTAGAAATTTGCTATTCTCCAGCCTTTAGCAGCCCTCAACAAGCATGTCGGCAACGGCCTTGTTCGAAAGTTTTTCACATTGGAGACCGTTTATAAACGCAGAGTGATGCAACCATTTTTCAATATCATATGTCAGTACTGATGGCTGAAAATCAGGTAGCCCTCCTTGTTTTAAGGTCGAAACGTGTTCCTCCGCGCACAATTGCAACTGTACATATCGTGCAGCGGCAACTTCTTTGTCCTTGTCCGTGAACTCACCGATTGTTTGGAATTGAGATGCCAGAAAGCAATCAAGTTTTTCGTTTACACCAATTATGTTCAGCGTGTCCAGTGGAAACAAACATGTCATGACTTCAGTTTTCGGAGTCTCTGCACATTCCAAGGCGGTATCTTCAGAAAGAGTCTACCAACAGTCGACTCAATCTCCATAATAAATGTATATGACGATTCGGAATGGCGATGTATTGGACCTGATATGCGAAACTCAAGACTGCAAGATACAGATTGAACTCATTTCCAAGCTTCCACCATACACACATACCAACAATGAAACGGTGCACCGCAATTATTCGGTTCAGTGCGTGGAGCCAGAAAAAAAGGAAGAATTTCTTTTTCATTTCTGTACTTACATGCATAGTCTGAATTGTTTAAAAGCGCACTATAGAATTCAGATACATCCATCTACTCAACATCTGGTGGGAGCGGCCACTGGGACAACACTTGTTCATCAAGTGCGTTGAAAAGTGTGATTCGGTTTAAACCTGGGTTGTGGAATGCTTTGAAACCAAAATCAAATTGATTTGGAAAAATCTCAGCAATAGGCAGTAGTTGCATAGAAGAAGAAGTAAGGTATTGACGCGATGATGGATCTAAAAGATGCTGGACACCTCGACAGCATAAATGAGAAGTGGTAGATTGTTGGGGATAGATAAAACGAGGCAAGTGTCTTTCCTTGTTTTTATTTAGGCTAGTGATAAGTAACGAGGAAGAAGCGAGGTCGTAGAGAAGGGCAGTTACATGTAGGTTACTGGAAAGGCTTTGGGTACATGCTCTTTTCTCAGTAGCAATATTGCTGATGAGTTCTTCGAATTCCGCTGCTACGCTACTAGTAGTGCTACTGGCATCACTGCCCGAAGCAGCATAATCCGAAGTCATGTGATGGAAACGCTTAAAGTTGATAAATACCACCAAAATGGACGTGTTAAAAACTGGGTTTGAATTTCAAGCCCAGTTTTAACAAGAGCTTTCAAAGTTTGAAAGCTCTCGTCGAGTCGTTTCTTACACATCATATATGGAGTAACTCGGAAGATTTTGGGGCAAACAGAAGTACAGAGCACATGGATTTTTGGAAAGGTTCACGAGTTGGAGTTCAAGGATATATAAATGGATAAATTGTTCGACTCCACCAGTGAAGCTGCAGTAAGGCTCACTCTGGGACGAATCAGCTTGGACGGAGAGAGAAAAAGACCACTTGAATGGAGCTGGGGGTTTACTATGAGAACTGAAGCGGGTGGATTTGATCCAGACATCATTCAAGTGCAATGATGCAAATAATTTGCTGTAATAAGAGATGTTCAAAAAATTTTTGAATTATTTGAAGGCGTACACTGTAAGTGCAGATTGAATTCATGATAGTGTATGTCACAAATCTAATTGAAAGGTTTTGCCGAAAGAGAACAAAACAGGGAAAGCAGCTAACAAGCTTTTGTCGGACCAGCGTTAGCTAAAACCGCAGCATCTCTTCAAACCAACTGCATCATCGTCAAGATGACGACAACTTCTCTTCTGGCTGCGGCCATGCGTCGTAAACAAACAACACCAAACACATACTCAGTCTCTGCGTCGGCGGTTCCAACACGCATTCTTTCACTTCTGGATCTAATCTTATTAGGAGTTGGTGGTACATTAGGTAGTGGATTATTTCTCTTAACAGGACGAGCGGCACGTAATTTAGCTGGACCAGGAATAACAATATCATTTATAATAGCAGGTATAGCATGTTTTTTTTCAGCATTATCATATGCAGAAATGTCATCACGTTTACCAAATTCAGGTGGAGCATATGCATTTACATACAGTGCATTAGGTGAATTACCTGCCTTTCTTGTAGGTATGTGTTTAACATTAGAATATGGTGTTTCCTCAGCTGCAGTTGCTAGATCATGGGGAGCTTATATAGGTGATACTGCAGATATATTTCCATCATGGGTGTCTGGCATTAATTCTCGTTTTTCTTTACTAGGTGCTTTATTAATAGTGTTTATAGCTTGTTTATTGTCGCTTGGTATGAGCCATGCTAAATGGGTTATTAATACAGGTACTATTATTTATGGATCTGTTGTTATATTAATTGTAGCCGTTGGATCTACGAAAGTTAATAATGATAATTTCAAACCATTTTTTCCATTTGGTGTTAGTGGTGTCATATCAGGCGCAAGTGCTGTATTTTTTTCTTTTATTGGTTTTGATGAAGTTGCTACTATGTCAGAAGAGGCTCATAATGCTTCTAAAAATGTACCTTTAGCTATTACAATATCACTTTTTATTGTTTCCGCTATGTACATAGCTGCTTCTTTAATATTAACAGGTACCGTCAATTATTCTGAAATTAACATTGATGTACCATTTTCAGAAGCTATGAAATCAGTTGGTTTACCTTTTATTGCTAAATTAGTTGGTGTAGGTACTGCTTTGGGTATGATGAATACTGCACTTGTTGGATTTACTGCACAGCCTAGAATATTTGTATCCATGGGCAGAGATGGTTTATTACCAAGAGCGTTTGCGTTTAGTACGCGTTTTACTACTCTTGGTTGTGGTGTTGTTGTTGGATTATTAGCACTTTTAATTGACACACAAGCTTTAGCTGATGTTGTATCAGGCGGAACTCTATTAGCATTTTTAGCAACTAATGTATCACTTCTTTTAACAAGATGTAGAATTCATTCACGTTCTCGTCGTGGCCCTTTACTCGTATATGGATTTTCTGGTTGTTGTTCAATTGCCGCGTTATGTACAAGATTAGCAATGACCAAAGTAATTCCGATGTGGATTGGTTTAGTATTATTGGCACCTTTAACTATTGGACCTACAGCTATGTTATTAGTGGATATTGATTTTGAAGGTGGTGATTCATGTGAGAGAGCACCACCTACATTTTTATGTCCATTCGTACCTGCTTTACCATTATTAGGTGCTTCAACTACTATTTTCTTATTATTTCAGTTATCAATTACGGCGTTAACTGCACTTATTTTGTGGCTTGCTCTTTCAACTACAATTTATTTCTTTTATAGTGCTCAAAATGCTATCATTGCTAATGAATATCATGCTCTTGGTGATGCATCTCAGTCACATTCATTTAATTCATTTGAGGATTTGGCAATGGAGGCTAATTCTGTAGCTGACTCAGATGAGAAAGTTGTAATTGATGCACCTGCTGATATTACTGATGATGTTACTGATGATGTTACTGTGGCCAAAACGTTGGAACAAGTGTTTCCTTCTACTTATGGTGAACCTCTTGTTCAAACTAGAGATGAACATTATGGTGATAAATCAGAGGAACGCAGATAGAATCAAGTTTTGTTTGTCTTTTCATAACTTTTCACAACTTTTTGTTGAACATAATTTCTAACTAATAATAACTGCTAGATTTTTCAAATTTATATTTTGATAAAATGTCTCCAATTGGCCACTGCGCTCAGATCATAATAATAGACCTTTTTAATTAACGGCCGAAACTTGAAAAAATCGCTTTCAAGATTTTTTTTTGGAAAGTATTTAATTAAGAGGCTTGAAACTTGAAAAAAGGACACATTCCTTTTGGAGTTGGGAACAGTAAATTCATACAAACAGATTCGTGAATTTTTGATCCACCGCCGCCGCCGCCGCCGTCCGCTGCATCACCCATCTCTCGTTCCTCAAGAAACGATCACCCCCTTCCCTCTCACCGGCCGTGAATGGTAACAATAACACCTCCCCCACGCCAAAGGAGCGATAATCAACCCCGCGCGGTGACGGTAACAAACGATATACCCTGTCCTTCAATGGGAACAAACGATCTCGCCCACCCCACAATGACAAAAAACTATCTCCACCATCCATCAACTCCAACGGAACATCTTCCCAACCCGATAACACCAACGAACTATTTACCCAATCCCTCCTCCGAAACAAACACACCACCACCACGCGTATCAACACAGACGAAGGTACATCCCCGCCGGACTGTGCATGGAAGTGTCTCTCAAAAAATGATTCAGATTCTATGGGGAGTCAGATCTGTTTCTACTGAAGGCTTTTGCAGGTACGGGCGCGCACGTGGCAAAATGGGGCATGCTGGAACCTTTGTTCGAGCAAGTTCCTACCAACATTTTCGAAAGTATGGAATTCATAAACTACAAATTCATAACACGGCCCATCAAAAATTCTCTTATGGACCGCTACAGGCGGCTTGTCCAAAAACGAAGAGGAACTGTGGCAGCCAACATGTCTGCCTCAGGGATAGCAGAGGAAAACACTGAGGCAGAAAATATTTTAGATGACCTTATTTTGGAGGTCGATGTAGCTGAAGAGTTGGTACGGACCGAAAGAAATGAACTACGAGCACGTGAGAAGAATTTGGTTGAGAGAGGTAACCAAATAAGAAATATGGCTGTGATTCGGCGCGGAAATAGTGAACCTGAAACTGATGTTCCACAGCACGATCTGGATTGGTTGGAAAATTCTACTAGCGAGGGAACAGAATCGTCTGTGTGTAAGAGGAAACGGCACCAGAACGTCGAAGATTCTGATCATCAAATGCAACTATCCTTACAAAATGACATGTTAGAAAGACAAAAATATGCCAAACAAAAAGTAGAATTAAAAAAGGAGGAAATAGCTTTGGACAAGCAAAGACTTGAGGCGAAAAATGACAGGTTTACAAAGTTATTAGATATACAACAGAAACTTCTTGATTTAGAAGCATTAGAGCGGAAAGATGCAGTTCATGAAAGTTCCAAAGTGGTAAACGTTTTGTCAGTATTGGCAAATAAGTTGAAAAAATGAAATCATGATGATATGTATGAATCCAGAGTTGGACTGGCAAAATTAAAATAAGAACCGACTTGACCACTATTTTCGATACATGTCTTGAAATTAAGTAGGAAGGCGGACGAAATGTACAATAGTGAGATTGGCGCCTCTCTTACTTTAAGTATGCGGGCGAAGTCATTTCTTGCCCACATTTGTTTCACATCCTTGTCGCTCTATTCAACTACCTCCCTTATACTACTCATCTCAGTATTAAAAACCTGTTGAGCACGTGTTGCTGCAAAACGGTTGAAAGATACTTGGAACCATGGTCTAAGAATGTAAGTATTATCCCCAAATACATAATATTGCTCACCCTCAATTTCCAGGAAGTTTTGTAATGCCTCGTTTATTCCACTCTTTCTCAATAAAGTTAAATCATGATGCCTTCCAACCTCCGGCCCATATAATGGTAAAATTAAACCGTCCGGCGTAGTTATAGTTTGAAAACTCAAACATTTCATTCGTTTGTGCCCTGAATAACACGAACGTTGTAGTGCATTTGTTCCCCCAAGTAGTTTCATCCTTATGTTTGTGCAATCAACGAAACCTACGCGCCGATCCAACGGAGAGCCATTTGCCTTCACGCGCTCCGCATACAATGCTGCTCGCTCTATCCATAACTCAGTTTTAAATGCGGTCACAAGGTGACCATGAGTAGCAGTGAATAATTATATCGTTTCCCAGAAAATTTTGCTAAGTTTCGGGCTTGGCATCCCAAACATTTTCTCCAAATCCATCTAATTGAACGGAGAGGAGAGACGTTTGAAAACTATACAGCACGACGTCATCCTGTCGCATAAGTATATTATTCGCTTCGTTATACCGTTTGGGAGGTTCAGTACATTTGAAATTTTCGGTAGATCCGTTACTCGGAATCTGAAATCATGTAATGCCATATGATCAGAGTAGTTATTTAAATTAAATGAAATCATTTTTATAGTCCTCTTTTTTAATTTTATCTTTGAAACGTCCAATTTTGCATGTTTATTCCTCTCATATAATTTAATTCTCATCTTCGGACTCGCCGTGCTGGATACCGCAGCAGCAAAGGTGACCAGCCTTTTCTTCTGCCGCGCTTTTGCACGGCCGAGTGTATATTCAGTTCTTGGAACCATCTCCCTCCTCCGCCTGCTCTTGTTATTCATCTTTGTTTGTGTGTGGGGGTGGGGGTGGTTCCATTTCAATAGCGTTTTTACGTCGGATTTCGGCCGTTCGCCTTGACTTTCTTTCCCTCTTTTTTTAATTGTGACCTCGCTTTTTGGGCTATTTGGTTCGACTTTTCTTTTCCATTTTTTTACATCGCCGTTTGCATTACTAATTCGCTTACCACTTTTTTACGCTTTTCGTTCATGCCAAAAATCATTTCGAAAGTTCTCTAAAAAATGTTTTCGTTATTTTATGACACATGGCCTCAAAATTGCTGCTCATCTTTAACGAATTTATTACCACATTTCTGTTTGCCAAAACTCTCTAAAATTGTTTATAAATAAATTATCTATTCACCATTCGTGGACCGGAAAATAATTTAGAATTATTCATGGGTTTCCAAAAACCGCCGGCGGTGACACAACTGACATTTAGACAAAGATAAAATTACAGTGTAATCATTACACTGAAAATGTAAATTTTTCATCATGAAACCACTCACCGGCAGTGCTCGATGGAAATCACTACTCATGACTTCTCCTCTATTCAATTTACTCTCGATCGACATGTCAGTTTGCAAATAGTTTTAATCGTGAACGATCTCCATTTCAAAATTTGAAAGTCATCCATATGATACGAAAAAAATCTTCACTCTCCGGTAAACGAGTACGTGATACTTTTTTTTATCCATGACAAAGATTGTCACGATACGTGGAAATGTAAATGCGGTATTCAACGAAAAGTAACAGGTTCGGGTTACACAAACTTCATCATACATGTATCAACACAGCATCCGAACTAATTCAATGCATTGTCCGCGGAGGGTCAAAAGAAAAGTTCACATACGTCTACTGCTTCTTCTATCTCCCCATCTAACTCCATATTTTGGAAATCAAAGACTGTTCAAGTCCATGGGTGGCTTAAATTAATCATTTGTGGTTTACAACGTTTTTCAATTTGCGATAAAAAACATATAGCACATCATATAAAGTATAATGAAATCTCAACTGCAACTGTTATGAAATATCAAACAAAACTTACGCAACACGTAGAAATGAAACTGACTAACATTTTACCTGAAAAGTTCGCGATTATTTTCGATGGATGGACTCAAAGTGATTCGAATTATCTTGAAACTTTTGCTACTTTCCCATGTGATGGTAGTTTGGGCTATAGGAAGTTGCCGCTTGCGTTTTCACCTTTTGAGAATGAAGAGACGCAAGGAGCGGAGGAACATTATAAATTCACCTCTTATGTTTTATCGTTATATGAAAGATCTTTTTGCAACGTTGTGGCAGCGCTGATTTGGGACAACTGTAACACAAACAAGGCGTTCGCGAACATCTGGGTGTGGGGATATTGGTTGTTTCAGCCATCGCTTTCAACTCGCTGTACGCGACATTATTAAAGAACACGAGGAACTGGTACTATTTGTTCGTGAATTAATGAAAAAACTACGTAGTCCTGTCTCTGCAGCAAATCTGCGAAAATACGCTCATCTTAAAGCAAAATGTGGGAATGATACGCGTTGGTCGTCAACATACGAAATGGTCGTATGGTATAAATTACTGAGAGCTCATATACCACATCTCGATATTGATGATATAGATGAATCAGTGCTTACTCCAAGACAAGACAAACAAATTGACATACTCTGTGAAAAACTGGCAGAGTTTGATTCTATTTCCAAAAGTTTGCAGTCAAATGAGTGTACAATGGTACACGCACGTGCGTTCTTTGACCAGGTTCAGTATGAGCATCCCTCATCCGAGAGCCGATTAGGAAATGATGCTGATATCATACTACAGCCATCGTTTGAAACTGCAATTGTTAAGGTTCAGAAACAAAAATGTATGGAACTGACAGACGAAGAGGAAAATGCAGTAAAGTGCTTGACAATTTGAGATAATAATGTCACCTCAGAGAACAGTAACAAAAATTCATTGGTTGATCGTGCACTTAAACGAATTCGTATTGAGAAAAATAATTCACATTACATAGATACCAGATTTTTGCTTCCTTCATCTAATATATGTGAACGATTTTTCTCACATACCGGTTATGCTCTTTCTGATCGTCGTCAGCGTATATCACCATCCAACTTTGAGTCGCAGATGTTCCTTTTCTACAACGAAGATCTATAGAGTATTAGTGATGTGAATTCAATTGTTGATTAAAAATCTATTTTCTACCTCTTGTAATCGCCGATATGTCATCGTGTTGTTAAAACACGATGATAACGTTGTCATGGTGTTGTAACAACACGATGACATATCGATAGAAGTAATTCATTTGCTTCTATCAGTGTACACTTTTGTATAGTCTGCAACTTACAATGTAAATGAATTACTTTTTTTTAAAAAAAGATCAGCAACATAATTTAAATAATTTAAATAATCTATTTTTAAAAAGTTATTCATTTATTTTTTTAAGACAGGAAATGTGATAGATGGCGCTGATTTCTATGACACTTTTTGAGTTTGGTAATTTTTCAGGCCGAAACGTGCAGTGATTGGCCAGAGTGAGTAGGAGGCCACTTTTCAGGGTATATGGTGATGTATAAGTTATGCAGCGTAGAAAAGGGAAAGGACTACACGTTGCACGGCTACGAGGTATCTTGGAAAATGTTAAAAAATATGGTTCAAATGTTTAGTGAAACATGTCAGAACGTGAACCGTTTACGTAGAAGTGTAGTAAAATGTTATGCAAATAAAATATTTAAAGAATAGAGAAACAGGCGGTAATAGTTGCACTTGTTCAACTTTCGATGAGGGTTTTTGAGATGTGGTTCTAGATAAATATACAATGTACGACATGACATTGGAAACAAGCACGAATGTACGTGAACATTCGTGCGTGTTTTTGCTATTTAAGGGCGCGTTTTTAGGAATCCATCACCGGTAAGACTGTTACAAGGCCGACGTCAATTTTTCAAGAAATTTAAAGCAATGTATGAATTGTCTTACGAGGTTGTACCTCTTGTGCGTCCACCACGAACCACGGATGGAAGTGGTGATGTGGGACGCACGGATCGTGAAGGTGGTGGAGACAACGATGGTGAAAGAGCAGTGAACAAGGTTGGTAAAGAAGAAGAAGAACATGATGATTATGGGATGGAAGAAGAGTCTGATGTTGAAATTATGGTGGTAAATGGAAGGAAAGAAAACATGGACGCTGGGACAAGTCAAGTGGTACATACGACTGGAAACAAAATAGGAGAAGATGGGAACACCGAGGAAGACCCTCTGTGGGAAAATTGCGTACTACTGTTACGGAGTGCTAAAAGTATTTCAAGAAAATGTTTGCGACGTAGCTACATTACAAGTCGAGAGGTTCAAAAGATGGCAGAGTTTATTCAAAGTGTGGAAATTCGCGTGGACGTTAGTGTGAATATGGGACGTTTTTATTTATATGTTTGCTATGTTTGCTCTATGTTTTGCGCTCTTAAATAAAAATTGTTTTGTTGTTGTATATGTTGTTGATTTAGATGTAGTATACTTGTGAAGCACAGTTTTGATGAAGACGTGCGTATAAGAAAAGTAATGTTTATTAGTTCTATATGTGAAACAGACGTATGTGTCTCAGTCACTGGGCGTGTTAAGTAAAAGACAATTTGTTATTTATTGTGTTTCCTAGAATTAGGTTATAATATCGGTTTGGATATCGCGAGGCCTTACCTAATGCGCCACAGCGATTAGCAGTTGTAGAAAGCACACCCTGATCTCACCCGGTGCGGGTGGAGGACCCATGTTAGACTGCCCCGTTCTAGGTGATAGGAGCTAAAGAAGCAATGAGATTCATTGCAACCAAAGTAGTTGGAGTAGTTGACTGA
>JAULBU010059260.1:0-11760 GCA_032358235.1 Odonthalia washingtoniensis | reverse complement strand
TGCAGTACTTTTCAAAAATATCTATTTTTATCGTCGAAATTTTCTAAAACTGTAATTTGAAACTAAACGTTTTTGGGGTCACGGATCAAATTTTCGTGGCAGAATTATTTTCTATGCACTATTCTACGTATATCCACATCATTTAACGATCGGACACCTTAAAATCAATTCAAATGATCAAATGTAGAAATATTTCGATCCTGATCGTGATATCATAATATGATGATATTATCAGCTTTTGATTCTTACCCTAAATTGGCCCAAATTTTGACTATGTCAAAGTTTAACGTACACCATGTGAGTGAAAATTTTTCACTCACATGGTGTACGAATGTAGATTGTTGCTAGACAGGTGCTTAATTAATCGGAGGTATGTTATCGTGGTGATACCCGCTCACCTCATTTCATTCAAACTTTACAATGTTCCTCGCTACGTAATACATTATCATCGTCTCTATTAATATTGCTCACCTTATTTACATATACATGATTTTTTTTTTCATTCACAGACACACAAACCCGTAGATAAATGAACTAAATTCATTTTTGATGTGCGTACACGTTTCTATATTTCTCTTATACGTGGGGTTTCAAGTCGAAACTCTCGTCATGCGCGTCATACATTCTCGTTCCATAAGGCAGACCAAAACGGGTAGATTGAATAAAATTCTGCCTTCATACCCAATTTTGCGACTACCTGGCACACGCTTTCAGGAGGTAGAAAGTGCCCTTAAACATCGTTTCTCTCGGCCATCCAATGCCTACATAACTTTCTGTCCATGATGTTTTAACTTTACCACGTATGGCACCACGTTTTCTCTATTTGAGCATGAAATAATGTTCATCAGTTTTTCAGTTCCACTCTTTCAAATTTCAATTTCAATCTAATACTCTGCGTACAACAAGGTAGTACGCTGTTCTTAAAAGGAAAATAGCATTCGAAGGCGGTCACATATTATTAGGGCTTTGTTAATGAAGACAAATTATGTTGATCAACTAATACGATGCGACCCAATACTGATACACTGCACATTATACACTGTACACTGTACAGCTGAAAGATCATAGCGGTCGGGGTTTCTTCCACAGATTCATTTCAATGGAAACGACTCTATTCAAACATATAAGAGCACCTCCACCAAGTTTATTTTTTAAAAAATAAGTTTGAAATTTAATAAAATTATAAAAAATCATATGTTTTAAAAAAATCAAATTTTAAATATTCAAAATTTGAAACATTTGAATACATTTGAATAATATTCATTTTCGAGGCCTCGGACGATTGGACCTGCAGCCCATTTTGGGGCACATTTGCCTATATACAGTGCACACTTCGAATATTTCTCGAAACCAAAAGTGTGCCTCTTTTCGAGATGCTCTAACGAATAACATGAATAACAAAAGAAGACAGTATATAGAATTCCTTTCATCTTCCTTTTCATATTCAGATGAATTGATTTTTCAACTGATATATCAATTGAACTTTTATATTTTCCGTCAATGATTTACATCGTACCCTTTACAAATGAATTGCTCTATGTAGGCATAGACATCCTACTGTAATATAAATGAACTACGATTTTAATTAAATATATATATTTTTAAAAATATATATATATATACCTGATTTTAAAAAAAATAAATCCTCGATAGAATTAGAAATATAGAGAATGGATAGTGTCGGGAAAATCCAACTTTCAGGATAAAATAATAATAAGTGTAAATGTGATATCAATGACGTAACCGTCTTTATTGAAAGAGGAAAAGGAGGCAAAACTAGTCATTATATATGTACCAACCTTGGTCAACAAGGTGGCTCGCGACCAGACGTCGCTGCTAATTAGAGAAGCAGCAGTTATAATTCCTGTCTTGGCTAAAGTAGACGAATTATAACTGAATATTACGATTGCGTTAAATAATTTAATTTCACTTAGGCCTATTAATTCCAATACAAGTTAGCTATTATTACCTCATCTCACCTTTGATCGGCCATACACTACCAAGACAGTGTCGAGTATGATGAAACCGTGAGATGCGCAAGTGGTGCGAAAATATCTAAAAGTGTCTACAGTAGTCCGAACGTGTGACGATTGACGATTTAGTATGATACACTATTGGGTATAGTATAATCACCGGTGTACTGTATAATCGTGATTGACATCCTGAATTTCTCACAAACTCGCAATTTTTTTTCACTGGAAATTTTTGTTATTTACCAATTTCATCGTAAACAATATTGTAATCGTCCATTGTCATTACTAGCCAGTTTCCGGGAACATCGACATTAGCATCCAGGGAATCATCAGCATCAGTAGGATTTCTTATCTCCAGCTTCTCCACCTCGTAGTGCAATACACCAGTCTGCATGAACGAGATAAGTCCCTCACCTGTGTCGAATTTGGTGAGGGAGTCAGCTAAGTTGCAGTACCTTCGTATCCACCCGATGTCGGTGATATCTTCTCGTTGATACGCTTGTCGCGCTGCGCTTGTCCATCATGAGACGTTTCTCAGTTGTAGTTGATGACTTCGTTATTACGTCGAATAGCGAAGAAGAATCGGTCAGAACCCGAAATTTGATGTGCTGATTTAGTAGACGTTGCAGATCGTATCGGATGTGAATGGCGACGTCTACTGCATCTGCGAAGGCGAAGATTTCACTGCCTAAATCTGACCGTACGACTCGTCTTGATTTCCTACTGCTGTATTCAATACAGTTTGCCTTCCTGGATGTGTCCTACAGGAAGATAATGAACCCGATTTGTTATGACAAATCGTCAGTGTTCGCAAAAGACCTATCTGTGAATACAACTATACTGATAGAATTTATATCGAGTGACGGGAATAATTGATCCAAGTATGGTTGAGACTAGAGGTGCTTGACATTCCTGTTCACTTCCTTGATATGATTTTTGCTGAACTTAGAATTCGTTACTTGCGATAATATGTTAACTCCAGCGACGAAGTCCGCGCGGCAATTAAAAAGACAGGTGGGTTGGTGATTTAGAGATCGGCATAAGCTGAAAGAATCTGTTGAATGTAACTGATTTATTTTACTAATGTATCATTCTTCTTTTGAAATTCCATGCCTGTGAACATGAATGGAGAAGATTATTTTGGTTTAGAATCGAACCTTTGTTCAGTTCGTTTACTAATCTCCTCTAAATCCATGTAACTTGCTCCAGTTGATTCGTGTACGTAGAGGCCCAGGATTCCGCATAGTTCTACATTATTATACGTCTTAAATACAAAGACAGATCACGCATAGCTACTTCCATGCAAAGATATTCGTCCTTCTTACCAGTAACATGAGGGATAAATTCCTCAGATCAATAGTTTTCAGATTCGGGGAGACTGTAAAGTGGTTTCTGAAGTTTCAGTACTTTGGTGGAGTCTAACCCGAAAATTCTGTGAGATTTGATATATATGTCTCGGGTAAGATTCTGGCTCTGGATGTGTTTTTGGGAAACATTCTGAGTTCAAACCATGTAGCCTTTTACTCCAGAAAATGATAATACCAAGCGGACGGACTGGTGTCGTAATGTGGGTGAGTTGCGAATTAGCGTCGACTTTTCCTTGTATCGGTAACCTTCAACAACGTATCGAGCCTTGAACTTTCCTTCTGGTGTTCCTATATTCCTGATTTCCATTAAAAATCGCCCACGTCATAGATTAGCGTTGAATGGGAGAGATTTATTGTTTACAATTCTGAAGCAATCTCTCGCCATTAAGCCAGAAATTTCTTGCTTCATGACCTCTTTGCTATTCGGAGAATAACATAGAGGATCTGAAGGTTTTAATAACTTGGTAATATGATTGCTCATAGTTTCGAAGGTCTGATGAGAAGTCAGAAGACGATCTAGATCTCGGCCATTCCCTCTTATTACAGCCAAAATTACACAAGTTATGGTAAATCGTTTTATCTTATCACCATCTGCTATCCAAACCAGTTTCCTTTCTACCATTTGCATGATAAAGGGACCTTCCCGTCTTCCACTATCCTCCCTGAAGACCCGAACAGGATCCGCAACTTTCAGTTGAAACCTCATACTCGGCGGTAACTTGCTATTTAACGCACTTAAAATCCTATTTTAGGCGTGGATTGTAGCCATTTAACGGTTTTCATTAGCTAATGTTCTCATTTTCTCAGCCTGTACTGGTAGAGTCCGACTCAACGCTGGGACAGCAGGCGGGATTCCAAAAACTAGAATGGAAGGGACAGACCTGAAGGACCTGCTGTGTCATTGATGGATTCAACTGATATTCACAGGACGAATTATTCATCCACTGATGGATGCTCAGATTTTAGTTTTAAGTATATTCGTCGTAGTGGGTGATGGTATATTTCACCAGCCCCAATTGAGTTGGGACTTTCCACTCCACTAAACTGCAATTATATACCCTGAACTTCAGAAGACGATTGGAAATGATCAGCAATGAATGATCTTTCTCAATCTAATAGAATCTTAGTAGGATATCCAGAATAGAGAGTCACCCAGTACAGTAGAAATTGACCCTATAGACATTCAGCAGTTTTATCTGGTATAAAAACCGCATTTTGGTAACCGGTGTTTGTGTCTACAACGTGCAACACCAGTTTCCAAATTAACTACATGAGGTCGATCGACAACTCCTTGTTTAAAAAACTTTTATCAGGGAGGAGCGATGCTCTGAATCGAGAGGGGGGAGTGAAATTCACTGCACAGATCGCATGCCTTCACAATATCATCCAGAGTAGATTTCATGGAGGGTGATACACTAGAATCAGCTGGTCTTATTGTTTGAAAAGACGATCTGTAGTGGGATGGGAAAATTGTTCGTGCAATTTTTCTAGTTTCTTGTGAAGAACACTGATCTGGTTGAGGTGATGATAAAAGAGTGATGCTTTAGAAAAGTGAATGAAATTTCCCATTGTGCTTTCGTACATAGAAGTACATTGGGGTCATAGTCCAGGATGAGATGATGCTTCCTTAACACATCCAATCCTATGAGCACGGAATGTTGATTTCGATAATAGACTGTTGGATCTCGAGGAAGGGATTTTTAAGATGAGGCATGCGTGGGACGAATAAGCCATGAATTTGGTTTATTGTCTCATGGAACGCGAAGGATTCTTTTTCCTTTTTTAACGAAAAAGTCACCTGGTACTTGTTACAATATGCACGAAGTTGTTGCATGCCTATAGTTGAGACGGCGGCACCAGAATCCACACAAAACCCAAGAATAGTGATTTAGATTGTGGATTTTTGACCTTGTATATGACCGTAGATTGAGAGGATGTTGTGCACTTCACTTTGAATATTGATAATTGTGGACACGCTCTGTTTGACAAATCGTCAGTAAGTTGAGAAGCAACAGTATCCGCATTTATCACAATGTTTGGCAGTCGGTTGATACGAGTCGTGTGCAGTACCAACTGGTTGTTGGGATAATAAGTTGATGGTGAGATAAAGAAACAGTCGTTGGGATCCGTGTCGAGTGACGTAGTTGAGAACGGATGTGGGTGTTTGAAACAAATGAGAAAGCCTACTTGTTCTGAGATTCTGATTGCTGGTGCTTATTCGTTTCTCGAATAATGATATGTTGTTCTTCGTTGGCTCCCTCCGTAACGTAGATGGATGTTATCATTACTTGGGAAAGTCCAGAGCCCAGAAATTCGGATAAATGAACATTTGAAATTCCATTCATAAATTCGTACTGTTTTGACATTTCTGCGTCTTTGAGCTTCACCCTCTCTTCGTTCTTTAACAGACTGCACTGGTAATGGTAGTGTCCAGGCTTTTCTCAGTTGCAGCATAAACGATTACGTTTTCTGCTACTGTGATGGATGCTCTGATATCGCCCTCCTACCTTGTTCTGGTTACCATTACGATTGTTTTCCCCCTGCAGCTCCATTTGTTGTATGAATTACCCAGCCTATCGAACCTTTGCTGAACAGTAACGTTTATTTCCACATTGTTAAACTTGTCATCCATTGAGCTATCGGAGGAATAATCATCTCCTGACGCCGAACCGATGCTACGTATATCTTTATCTTCTGTATAATTGACCTCGTGTAGCCTCGTTGGCGATGAGCCTTGCTTGTTGAACAAATTCGGCTTATTAGGTGAGAAGATTCTGATTGACTTCTACATTTTTCGCCCCAGTTTTATGAAGTCATACGGGGCGTCTAAATTAGACTGGGTGAATGACGACCAGCTGCGACTTCGGACTGCTTTGATTAAGTAGTTGCACTTAGTCATTTCGTCGTTATCTCGTACTTCTGCGACTGGTGTAAGGTCCTGTATTCTTCTTATGAGAGCTTGCAGGGCTTGACCTTCTGATTTATCAGCGGTCTTGGAATATTCAAAGTTAAGCTGTGATAGTATTTCAGAGACCTCCTAGCGGCTGTCTGTAGCGAGAAATACATGTTCAAATGACTTCCAAATTTCACCCCAGTTTTTACCTTGTCAAATTAGAGCCCGATAATGTGAAAGAGCATTTCATCGTATGGTATATTTCAACATTTCGAGTTGATTCTCTTGAATAAGTGCAGGGTGTTCACATAGAGCATTGAAGTTACGGAGATGGTCCAACCAGCTCTCCTCAATTACTCCACTGAAGTGGTTCTTGCTATTCCGGTTGTAGATGGTGAGAATTGACTTTCGGATGTTGAAGAACAGGTCGAACTGATAATTTGGACGATGATTTGTGTGTTGACCATTGTTGTACTGAGATGATCGGGTCTGTGGGTTGTCGTTATGAATTTGACGAATTACTCCACTGTTTATTTTATTATAAAAACATGACTGCGGTTGATCAAACCTACTGTTAACTCCAGATGTTGGTGGTACTTGGGGACGGTTTCTGGTTTGGTTTGGATTAATTTCTAGATATGTGTTGGGTTACTGACGGTGATACCCATTGCGTGGATTATTCTGATCATGCTGTCCAGTTTTGGGTATATTATTCACCCTATCAGGGTGGAAAAATGACTCAAGGAAGAACGAGCATGGTTAGGGTTGTTTGCTGAATTATGAGATTCGGAGTTTGACGAGGATGATGAAGACGAGGAAGATGAAGATGATGACCTGGATGAGGGTCTTGGACGTTCTAATTCACCTGCTGCTTCCACATCATCTCTTATCATTTGATCGAATGATCGTATGCGAACATCCTGAGGGTTGAGACGTCGCGTGTTATTTGATTGGAACTAGGACGAGTTTCGTAATAGAGACGAGGTGCTTGTTGATTTTCTCTTCTTATTCTCCTTCACGATTTTGCTTTCTTCGCTCGAGGATGCCCTGGATTGTAGGTCTGTTACCTGTCTTTGAATCACGCTTAATTTCTCCAACATATTAGATTGAGCGATGGTGGCGGGGTTGAGATGTGCCAGACTTTCGGAGTGAGGCGCTGGTTGAAACGGATGTTGATTTTCATTAAGGGAAAGTGATGGGGAATTTGGGGATTTGGTACATGCGCCTGATAAAATAAGGATGGTGATGAGTAAGGTGCGGATGATGCTGTGGGTTGTTTTCCAGTTTCGATACATGTCTGGGTGCATCATTACTAGAGATGCTGTATGGAATTTGATCGATTGTTGGACTGGATTGGATGCTGGGACTGGACTCTGAGAATTTTGTCCAGGTGGTATATTTTGCTGATGTTCGTTTGTTATATCTTCACATGGGTGAGGGTGAGTAATCGAAGTATCCATTAATTGAATAGAGAAAGTTGTTGATTGTTTACTTCTCTGGTTGCTACTATGATCCATTCCGGATCTATGGGACTGTATCTGACGGTTGATGTTGATATACCTCTCGACAATTGGCTGGGAGTTGTCCATTCATAATGCATGGATTAACTTAATGCCGACTGGAGTGTTTTTACGTACCTGATCGCTATTACAATCTACCTCTAGATTCTTCAGCACAGTTCTAAGTCGACGGTAAATTGATGTATCTCGCAGGAACTGGGCTGATATAAAAGCTGTAGAATCGATGCGTTGCAGAAGTTCTAGATGAAGATCGTTTCCCCTTTTACCGGTTGATACTACGTCGATGAATAGAGAAACAACCGATGCTATGTTGGGTATATCACTTTTGATGGATCGTAGATTTGTTAAATATGAGATTCGCGACGTTTGACTAGGGCCAGTCGCGGTGGTCTCGGATTCAATTTCCACGATTCCCGTTTCGGTTGGAGAAGCTGACTATGCTGAGCTACCTCCATCCCTCACTAGCAACGTATCGCTCAAGACAGTTTCTTCCGGGGATTGCGCGTCAAACATTTCTGACTATAGTTTCGATTATCGGTTGAGTTTTCATCAAAATTTGCTTTGTATTGTTGTTGCTCGCGTCTATGTTTCGCTTTTAGCTTGGTCAGGTAATAGGTACTGGATGAAGTTCGAGTTTCTATTGGTCTTATAAAGGTTAAGGAGTCTCTTACTGGAATGCGCTGTTATATATAACCGCGTATACGTGAAAATCTGCATATATATATCTATAGATATATATATGCAGATTTCTGTAAGGCTAATATATATCAAAATTTCCCCTGGAACTGAATGATTGTACTTAACTTGTCTGTTCCCTAACGAGTAGATTAGATCCGACACTAATCGCGATTGTCGGGAAAATCCAACGTTCAGGATAAAATAATAATAAGTGTAAATGTGATATCAATGACGTAACCGTTTTTATTGAAAGAGGAAAAAGGAGGCAAAACTAGTCATTATATATGTACCAACCTTGGTCAACAGGGTGGTTCGCGACCAGACGTCGCTGCTAATTAAAGAAGTAGCAGTTATAATTCCTGTCTTGGCTGAAGTAGGCGAATTATAACTGAATATTACGATTGCGTTAAATAATTTAATTTCACTTAGGCCTATTAATTCCAATACAAGTTAGCTATTATTACCTCATCTCACCTTTGATCGGCCATACACTACCAAGACAGTGTCGAGTATGATGAAACCGTGAGATGCGCAAGTGGTGCGAAAATATCTAAAAGTGTCTACAGTAGTCCGAACGTGTGACGATTGACGATTTAGTATGATACACTATTGGGTATAGTATAATCACCGGTGTACTGTATAATCGTGATTGACATCCTGAATTTCTCGCACAGATAGAGTAGTACAAGAGGTTTTATAATATTTTGATTATGTATCAATATCTGTGGCGGGTGGAGGGAAATTGATAAGTATAATTAAAATTTGTGGTGAAGGAAAGAAATGGTGCAACTACTGGTAATTATATACTACAACATCAAATGCCCATTTAGAAGCTTAGTTTCAAGTTCTTCTGAATGTACCAGCTGATGATTTTATGGAGTATGAATCTATTCATGAACATGGTGGCAGCTTTATGTTGAGGTATTGAAATTAATATATATGCATAGCTTAATATAAATAAATGTATTACTTGAAAACAATGTTTATATTATTTATAAAATACAAAAGGTCTCATAAAACATTGGTATTGACTTTTGAACTTACTGAACAATAAAAAATACAGTAACGTGTCATTTAATGAGTGCCAGCAATGCACAGAATGCAGATAGAGTTAAGCACAAGGCGCCCTCGGCTTGCGACTAGTGACGATACGAATGCTAATTGAGAAATGTATATCAAGTGAAAAGGTTCACATATATTCTTAATATAATAAACAAAAAGTTTCGGGTTTAAAGTAGTAAATTCCAACAGATTAAAAGTCTGGAAGAAGAAGAAACATCAAGGTAGCAAATTATATAAAACGAAGAACATCACAATTTCCTCAATATGTCGGACGATTTGAAGGAAAACATGTCCTGTCTACGTGGCCTCAGGAAGTTTGAGCTAGGCCAAGCCTTCAATCTATGGGTAATTAGTTTCTACAATGAAATAGAGAAGAAACTACACCCAGTATTTCCGATACAATACTGAATCAAAACTACGAGTAAACTGAATATTGACAAGGAGATTAAATGAACCTAAAGATGCTACCGATGATGGAAAGCTAACCGCCAAGGAAGAGGATGAGGACAATGAGGTACTGGAAAAGAACTATTTGGTCAGATTCCTGGTACAACAAATCACACAATCTTTGAACGCAATTGAAACGACGAACGATGTGTAAATTTGTGGAATGCATTCCTAGAACAATGTATGTCCAATAACGGTCATATTTCAGGAGAAATCTACCAGCAGGTCATGAACTCTAAAATGAGTACAACTGAAAGACTGATCTCGTATCAAGGCCGTATTCAGGAGTTGATATTACGACTAGATGAAATAGATTATGAAGTATCCAAAGCACATACATGGGGCATACTGATCAGGTGTTTTATGGATGTGTACAAACCTGTGGTCAGAACAAATAATATATCAATGTAAGAATGTTCTTACGACACACTGATTATGAAGCTCCAAGGGTTATCACGATAGAATATTGGGGATCTCAATATCCCGCTGGAAAGGCAAAGAAAAACAGGCGATCCAGGGTTGTCAATGAATACCACAGATGCAGAATGCAGAGATCAACGCGAACAATCGAAACGCAGACCATTATATGGCAGCAGATGCAACTGGTGCCTAAAAACGGCGACCGGCTGACAGGATTTAGAAGTGAAAAAGCAGGCAAGCCTAAAACTATAAGAAACCAACGCGGTGCAAATTAAGCGGAGGAAGTAACTCCAATAATTGGATATGCATTTTCCAGCCTCGAGTGTGCAAATACATAAATAAATATTTGGAACAATGGATATTGGACTCAGGAGCCTCTCATCATTACAAAAATGATAAGAAGGGGTTCCATAGCCACCGAAGACATTGTAATGGAATTGCAGGAACTGCTAGAAAGGAGAGTTTGGAAATCTTTGGAAAAGAGACCTACAGAGAATACGGAGAAATCAAATTAGTCTCTGATATGGGAAGTAGTTTACTATCAATAGGATAGATGACAAGAAATGACGACATAATAGTGTCATTTAAAAATGATAAATGCATCATTAAAATGGAAACAATACAACTGCAATTGGATATAGAGGTGAGGATAACCTGTATCTAATCACAAACAATATAGAAAGTAGAACAACTGGCATAATAAATACAGTCAAAAATGTACCAAACAAGAGTGACAGCGAAAATGCAGCAGAATCTCATCAGGAAAATGAATCGGAATACACTAGATCTGAACAAGAGAGCGAATATGGAAATTATGCTCAACCCAGTACACTTAGAGATTGGCATCGTAGACTAGGCCATTTGTCACTGAGTGGCATCAGACACTTGGTCAGAAAGGGTAGCATCACCCTAACACAGGCTGATATAAAAAATCACTAGATTGTGCCATATGCGCACAAAGTAAATCGTATACCAGAGGATACAATAAGAGACCAAAACATTCTAAGGTACGGAAAAAGTCCCCGAGAGAATTAATATGTTCAGATACATGCGGCCTCTTCTCAATCCCTGAGAAGAATGGAAAACTCTATTTTCAAACATTCACAGACGACTATTCTAGGCTAACTGCGACCTTTCTCATGAAAGAAAAATCGCAAACAATGCAGAATATTGAAGCGTACAAGGAATTTATGTTCATTTATTCCTACTGTACATACAAATAACAAATGATCTGTCGACTACAGTCGCATACTACATGTTTCGTATCCTTACATGTACGTTCGTATCTAAGTCACAGAGCAACTAAACCTGTCAACATAGTAACTTTGTCACTAAGTCACGAAACAAATAGTGTGTCGACTACAGTCGCGTACACGTATTAATATCTGACTACTACTCAT
>JAULBU010059249.1:0-11761 GCA_032358235.1 Odonthalia washingtoniensis | reverse complement strand
AGTCACAGAGAGAATGAAGAAGTCTGAAGTATTCGTCAGATGTAATGTACGAGTTCTTTGTAATTTTACTTATAGCCGGAGACTTCGTGATATATCCATAGTTGGTATATTCAACGACGATGAAGGACCATCAGATTGCTCGACCAACTCCGGAATTCCAATAATTACACTGCTGTCGCCGTCAAAATGAGGTACATATCCGTTTTTTCAAGTACCTTTTAGTTCCCGTTCTGCGCCTTCACTACTTTTACTGAGGCCAGGTCGTATATTTAAAAGTTTTATGGCCGATGGTGACAATGTTGGACCCTCATCCATTTCATAGCCACTATAATCAATACGCAGTAAGTGTTCGTGAATATCTAGCGTATGTATTTATCGTTGCACCATCTTTACCGAAATAATAAATAACTTCGTCTTGTTGTTAGCATTCTGCGACCAGGTCACCTTTACTACTTTCAGTACGATTTTCAAAGTTTGATGGTTGATGAAATTTGGTGACTGTAGACCCTTTGAATCAGCTACCGTACTTGGTACAGTAGTTATACCATCAAATTCACTGTCCCTAGAATATTCCGCCACCCTACTCTCCCGGTACTTTGTTGCGTGTTTGGCTGTTCAAGTAAATATATAATGTCATCTTCATTATTGACGTCTTGTGAAGCAAACCGCGGTACACTAGGTGCGGATCTATACGGAGGGGTGCTACAGTGACGGGTGCTGATAGCATGGGAACAGCCCTTTATCCCTGTGAGGGAAGAGTCATTAATTTACGAGTGGATGTCCTTGTCGAAGAGGGAGGCCAAAGTTCACAAAATTATAATGCATGTCACTCTGTTAAGTGTGTGGGCGTTCTTACTGAAGAGGGCGGGTGGCTATCGTTTAGTTATAATGTTTGTCACTTGATTCATTAATTGGGTGTGCATGAGGAAGAAGGAGGGAGGCCAAATTGCAGATGATTCTTTTGTTCGTCACTTGATTAGGTGTTTGGGTGTGCGTGATGAAGAGGGAGGGTGCATAAATTGCAGATTATGATAATGTCAGTCACCCGATGTGGTGTGCAGGAGAGGAAGAGGGAGATCGTTTTGAATGCATTTACACGGTGGGTGAAATTATCAGACACTCCGCCGTGCTGTCCGTTACAATCAGTTCGTTCTTTTCTATGAGGAAGAAAAGCATTATTCATGAAATTGTGGGATTTCAATTGCTACACTTGCACATTCACATAAAAAATTAACATGATTTTTATGTCCGGGAAATCTGGTATCTCCCAGTCATTTCCGATTTTTGCTTGATTCGAAAATTAATTGAGTTTGGAATTCGGCTTCTTATTGGATCATTGAAAATCTCTAAACCAATTTTTACAGCGGGAAACTTAACTATCACGTGTATTACTAGGCTCGAAAATGAGGTTTGGGGTGCATTGCAATGGATTTTGTTTATATCGATGTGCATGGATTGGAGAAAAGTTGTGAATAAGTTGATAAAATTATACACAAATTGTATACGGAGGTGTGACTATTTTAGAGTCATATGAAACTTTGATCACATGAAAAATGTCAAAATATATTCAAAATATCGTACCCTAATTTTCTCACGACTGACATTTCACCCCCCTTTCTGCATTCATTGAAATTCGTCGTCCCAATAATCGAAATTCAAACAACAACAAATCTCCTACCCATCTCATTATCAAATAAATAATAGTAAAAATAGATGTAAAAAATGTCAACTTTGCCTAAGACAACAATTAAAACTATTGACCATTTATTTCAGGTTACAACAAAAATTTCCCTTGAAAATTGTCTTTTCAGTGATACCTCTGGGGAAACATTGTACATTTTGGAGAAGAATTAAATTAACCTTCTCCATTAGTACACCCCGACTGCGGTGGTGAAGTATGATCTGCTGAAGCAACGGGATGCTTAAAAACGTTGCAAAGGGCTTCTGAACAGGCCAATTTTTTTTTGAAATGAGTTCACCGCATTACGAAGAAACAGAAAGGGAATTTATTATATTAGGTGATATACGATTTTTGTTCAGTATAACGAGTAAATAATCTCAAAATTGAAAGGAAACGGCTGAAAGAGAAGATCAAGATAATACTTCGACCCCACAAGCAACACCACAGACAACAAATTCCAGACCATCGCCATCGACGTTGCCATCACCATCACGAAACCAACCACTACCTATTCTTACAGGATCGTGTCCTGTCATACCCATATTTTACCGGCTCGGGTCCTGTCATACACGAAAACTAGCAACATTCATTTTTCATTATTTTCCTCACTTTTCATATCCATATTTTCTCATCACATACGTTCATTTTCCCATAGAAGGAATTCATATTCCTCATTCAAAATTTTTCGACTTGGTTACACCTAGATATAAACCAATCCATTTCATGTACCTGAAACTATATTTTCGCGCCTTGTCATACACCTGATTCAACCTTTAAACCAATTCGAAAAAATCGAAATTTAAAATGGTATAGAACGGGCCTACGAAAAAAGTTGTTTGAGAAATTTTGGAGCAGGGGTGGCGGCTCTGTTGTGGTCGGCGTGGTATGCTTTCGATATAATTTAAACGATGATACCTTGATATTAGCGTGATCAAATATCGGGTGGTATGACGTAAAACGTATTAAGCGACATAAAGAAATTTGTGCAGTGTCTAGATACATTATTTTGTATTGGTTACTAACTACACATAGTATGCGTAGTATTATCTGATAATCAGACAGGCCAGCTTCTAGGTTGGAGCTTTGTTCTCCAGGTTTTCGTGTCACCGATGGTGCCGTATGACCCGAATGGGATGACTAATGTGGGGGAATGTAGAATTTTGAATCCATAATTTGATTAATGGAATTTTCAATTTTTTACGTAGAATATGATTAATATTTAAACGTGGAATCAATCACTGCAAAATGCCAACTTTTTTGGGAGCTTACAGTGTGAAAATGCACATCTCACCGTGTTTATAATCGTTCTATTGACCCTTTCGGCTAGCGAATTTCATTGGGGTTGGTGGGGTGATATGGTTGCTTGGTCGATGCGATTGAATTCAACCCTTTAAGGACTGAAAATTCTGGGCGGTTATTACCACGATAAGAAAAAAATACGATATTGTGATTTGTGGAAATCAGTATAATGATAGTACAGTGTACTGTATGAAATTTTTATGGCATTCAATCGAAATGGAGCCAAACAAAAGACCAACAATTAAGGTGGTAATAACAGCCTTAGTGCTTAGAGGCGTGAGAGTGGTTGAAAAAGTTAAATGTTGTTCCCTAGTCCAATGAAAACGCTGAAGTCGAAAAATTTTAAAAATGGGGAACGTTTTAATTTTTCGTCATGCACGATGCGAGTTTAGGCTCCCCTTCCCATTGCGTGCTGTTGTACGCGCAACAGAAATGGAAGAACTGAGTTGTGCAAAGTTAAAAATAATTTTTCTTTTTTTCTTTAATTATTTCAGAAAAAAAGATCATAAACGGTCACAAACCCTGGATTCCTTTGGGACAAATAATTCAGCAATAACCTAGAATAACATAACACCACCGTAGCCATAAATTTTCATGACATAACCAACAAACAACTGTTGACGCCCCATCTTCTCTCATGTTTTCATTTCTCACAATTTCCGCACATTCCTTCGCCTGTTCCGCCTCTTGCCCATCCTTCAGGTCGGAACTAATCTCAGGGCCGTTACATGAACATTTTGAGGTTCGTCATTGGTGATTTGGTGATTTGGTGATTTGTAATCACCAAAAAACACAGTTCCGCGAATTATGTTGATTTGTTGAAACTGAAGAAGTGGTCGATTTATTATTCAGTACTTGAGGTAGAACTAATGATCATGATTTTTTTAAAACCGGAAAAGAGGTTTTCAACTTCAAAATGTTCATGGAAAGGTACTCATGACCATGATACCGTCACAATCATATCATCATGGTGAACCCTGAAATGTCTCCTTCACAAGATATCATCACAAAGGTCATTCTACGACAATTCTTCGTCGGATATTGATACCTATTTCTTACAATGACCCTAAGAAGCTACGAAAAGCATCAAAAATATTATTTGTACTCTTACAATGTCTACATCTGTATTCACCGCGAAAAAGAAAGGTAAGCCCACGATTATACTTTAATTATGAAAATCACTGCAATGCAGTGATACATGTTTTTGAAGGCTTTACAGGTTCAGAAAAGAACAAGTTAAAGACTTATTAACATGGTAAAACCATTAATCTCTCAATATACAAAAAGAATCAACACAGTCTCTATCGAAGTAATTATATGTGTAACACTTCGAATATTGGCTGGTTCTAATTACCTCGAAGTTAGTTGGCCGTATGGTATCAGTACAAAAAAAGAATATGAAATTGTAGATGAAACACTAATTGCTCTAAATAATGTTTTAAAGAAATTTAAATTTCCCACCACTGAAGTTGACTGTAAAAGAAGTACGAAAACCACCAATTGACTGTATTGTTTGTGCCATAGATGGTGTAGCTATTGAGATTACTAAGCCGTCAACTGAAGAAATAAGTGATTCTAGAAAATTTAGAATAGAAAAGGGGTTTTTGATGTTGTCGCACAAGATGGTGTTACTGCAGATTATAGGCTTATGTTTTAATCTGTAAAGCATGCTGGTGAGACACATGATTCCACAGCTTTCCAAGGATAATCTCTTTATAGATTGGTGAAAGATGGAAAACTACTGAATTGGGAAATCATAATTGGAGATGATGCTTACGTAAATGAACTAAATGTAGTGACATCATATAAAGGACGAAATCTTCCAAATGATACAGATTCTTTTAATTATTACCATTCTAGTTGTAGAATGGTAATATAACAAGCATTTGGAATGGTTGTTAACAGACTCAGAATCTTTTGGAGTCCAATTAGGTGTAGCTTGTGAAAAACTACATTAATAATTGGAGTGACATGCAAATTGCACAATTTCCTAATAGATAACGGGGATGAAAAGGAATTTGAAATTATTGCCGTACATGATGACAACAGTGTTGAAGGTGAACCAGTTGTGAATCTGCCAAATAATTTGCATACAGAGCTACGTTTGTATACTTCATTCTCAAAATACTCCAAAAGCGCCACGAATTTTTGACCTCAAAAAGTCCCAAATATGCCACGGGTTTGTTAGAGAATTACTTTGGGAAATGTTTTGGGATAATACTGCCCATAGTAGCAACATTAATTTCCAAATTTTCAAATGACAGTCGAAACAAAATTGAAAACACTTTCACTGGTGTGTCTACAAAATCATTTCGGAAAGCTCAAACAAGTTTTAAAATAGTTTTGCAGTGACTTTGATGTTGTATTTTGATGTTCTGTCCAAACAAATTTGAAGATTTCAAAACACAGTCAAAATTAATTTGTATTCATTTTGTGGGGAATAGAATTTTATATCTGTATATATAAATATTCCTTTTTTTGTTTTGGTGGAATGTGAATATATATATAGTGATAGCAAAATGTCATATATCGCGTCAACATGTGATGGCTTGTTGGTACGTGTAATGAATAGTGAGAAGAAGGTCCCGCACTACTCTTAACATTTTAAGGACGGCGAGCAAAGTGGTTCATTGGCTGAATAAAATTAATTAATACCGACACGAAATTGGATGGTGAAAAGAGTGGTGGACTGTAGGAAAGTCAATATGTTCTCGACCAACAATAAACAAATTCTTAAAACTTCTGAGCACTGTGTCCCTTAAATGGTTCATGAGCCGGATACGGAATGGAGGGCAGCTAGTGGATGAAGTGGAAATATCTTATCCGATAAAATGTCGCAAAAAGACATTGCAGTACTGGAAGATACTTCAGTGCAGGGGAAACTTGAAATTTTGTTATCAACATCATGTCAATAACAAAATTTCAAGTATATAATAATGAGAACTGTTCCGATCGCGCATGATGCACGATCGGAACGGTCCTGATTATTTATCAATGCACCCATTCGAAAAGTTATGAATCGTGTGTAGTGCAATGCTTGTTTCAAAAAAATAGAAACATTTATAATTCCCACCACTCATCTGGACTGCTCTACAACGAAGAAAAAAGTGGGCGATCGAGAATATGGAAACAAAATGTCAATATGCGGAGGTAGCCGCAATGACCAGTGACGAATTACATTATTAAGTAATTTCTGCCTTGATTAAAACATTGAAAGACCAAAAGGACTACTAGGATAGAAAAATGTTTTATGGACATGGTGATTTTAGGAAGATTATAAATGGAGACAGGGTTTTCAAGACACGTTTATTATTGGAAATTGTATCCATTGTATGAATATGAAGAAGCAGGTCTCGACCCCCTCTGGTACTCCCGTGCAATGAGTGAACATTTAATTAAAAACATTGCGTCAGTGTCAGTACCAGTCGGTGTCAGCGCTTTGGATTAGAACACAGTATGATTCAAATCAAGGACACGAGTACACCATTATATTAAGTCGAAAAGAGTTGAATTCAAAATCATTTATTACCCAGTTTTCGGTTGGGTATGTGCCCTAGTTTTGTGTAACAGTAGTTAATATGGTACATTCCACACTATTAAACCACCCGGCTGAAATCTTCTGGTCCGGATCAGCTGGAAAATGGTATGAAACGTTTCTACTTTAAGCTCCCGCAACAATCTACTGTCTACGACTTTTCCAAATAGCAAGGAAGAACGAACAAGACAGTCAGCTCCTATAGTATTGTTCATAGATTTTACAGCTATTGCTAACATTAAGTCTAACTCGGTCTTAGGGTGATCCGGTAAGATTTTGCGGAAGGCTGAGCGAATCGAAGTGTGGTAAAAATATGCAATTAAGAGGTCATGAGATTTAATTCCAGTTCACTCTACCTCTATACCATCGAGTACAGTGAATCGGATAAAAGAATCACCAATGTTTGAACCCTAATATACAATAATCCTTTTAGGAAGTCTGTTGAAGATTGTAGTCCAAGCGTTGATAATTACAAACAGTCTCAATATCCGTGTTATTCAAACGTACCGATGCGCTGTAATTAGTGCCCTCGTGGATGATATAAAGAAAGGGGTGATTCGCTTTCTTAATTGATAAATATCAGATGTCGATAAAGATGCGTTCGTTGAAGCGTGCAGTATCTGAACCTAGGGAGGCTTTGAATCGTAAGGGATCTGATCGGATGCGGCGGCAAGGATCACATCATGCGGGGATGTCCTGTAGAATGAGTACAGTTTCAGGGTCAGTTTCAGAAGGTGAAGAGCGTTTTTATAAGTTGAATAATTATTTTTCGGAGGGGTGGAATAAATGTCGATGTAGCCACTTTAGTTCGCTAGTCGTGAAGTTAGTGGTGGTGAGAATCTGAGGGTGTATCAAAATTTAGAGACGAATAGAAGAGCTGCGCATGTGGGGGAGCTCCCACTCTTCTAAGTAGTATGTATTCCTAACATTAACTATTTGTCGGAGTTTAGCTAGACAACTATGAAAGTTATCTATCATTAGATCATTATCGTACATTATATTCGACGAAATGAGAGGAGGGACGTCAAAATCAACGACTTCCAAATCCACATTGTGTCGGGCATGGTTGGAGGAGTCAGTAAATTAAATGAGACCGTAACAACAGAAGGGTGAGTCTAATTCCCAATTCGAAATGAGCATTCTTATGGAAAGAGTGATGGAGGAAACATTTATCGAAGTAGTTGTTGATTCTGGAGACGGAAGCCCTTCAGATTATAGATCGGGGTTCTCCTGAATCGACGCAGAAGGCTGGGGATGAATTGAAATTCACTAAAGGCTCCGATTTGAATATGTCTATTGAATCAAAATATATTAAGGAAGCAAGTGATAAAGTCGACTTCAGATTGACCACACTATATTGAAACGTCCACAGTACATGTTACCTTCCAGCCCACACCTCCAGCTTATACTCAAAACCTCTACAACTGGAACTTACTGTATACACGTGTATACATGTGTGCTCCGGACTACATCTTCCCAGACTCCAGCGACAACAATCTTCTGTCTTAAGTATCCGCTTTGACGTTCTTCCTCCCTGTAAGAACGCCATCAGCACCATTCCCTTTTCCCTCTTTGTTCTCTTTTCATTTTCCTTACTTTCTTTCTTTACAATTATTAAACTATTAGTTTAACAATTATTTCCGACAAAGTGGAGTCACCTTTTCAAGAAGTCACCAATTCGTGGAGTCACGAATCGCGCTCGTCCTTTGCTACTCATCCTGCCCTAGTACAGACCTCCGTAGCTACGTCCCGCCTAACCAATCTCTCTATCTATCCCTTTGTCTATCCCACTATCTCTCTCCCTCACACACCCACACTTTCTCTCCTAACTTCACATACATTGATGATCCTCCTTTTCTACGCTAACCTCGCTAACTGCATCACCATACCCGAGCTCTCGTATATCCTCCACATTCGCCAGAGGAGATACAGTGATCCACATCCAATCCACCTTGATTGCATACACCCTAATTACTACTTCGTACACTGTCGTCGTAGGTAACCTTCAATCTTTCACCTACACCATACATTCTAGCGACTCACGTAGTCACCCAAGAAGCTAGATACCCAAAGCGTAGACTACCGTAAGGCGCTGGTTGCCGTTGCCTAGTCGTCGCTCATTCGAATCCGTTTTTGTACGACAGTAAGTTTCGTCTCTACCTGTTAAAAAAGATTGTTTGGGAGAGATGTTGAAAGTTGGGTGAATGAAGGTCATGAAGATTGTAGTAGAATTTGAGAAATGTGTGATGAGATGATAATTCCAATATAAATATTAAAGGATGAACGGCCAGTGTCATGTGATGAGAGGATGGAGGTCAGCTGAGTAGCAACAGTAATTGCGTCATTTGTTAAAAAAGTCATCATAATGACCAGGATCATGATCAACAATGGAGTTTGCAGAGAGTTCATGTTCACATTCTCCAATATCACGAGCTAAGATGTAAATAGAATCTTCATCATCATCCAGTCGACTAGTAATGTAGAATTTGATCAATCTCGGGGCACATCTGTGGGATGGTGGCCATGGCGTAAATCTACATCTATAACATGCTTGTGTGAAGGACTGGTTTCTTCTATTGTTGAATGTGCCATGTGACGATGAGGATGGATATTGTGATGAAAAGGGTCCATATTGTGGATTTTATCTGTGTTGATGGTTGGTGTTGGAGTATCTTTCGATAATGAAGCGTTTGTTGGTAGAGTTATTGTGTTGCGAGTTGTGACTATTGTGATGGTTATTGAATAGTCTACAGCTATTCTGTCTCTTCGCAGGAGGTTGAGCGTATTGGCCAAAGTTTCATATCGGCAGAGTCCCTCGCAGAACGTTCAGCAATAGTAAAACATTCTTTTTAGGATTAATACTATGTACCAGAGCAGTTTTAAACGTGTGTTAAGTGTAATTGCTTGAAAATTCATTCATACATTGGTTTTTTGCACAGTTGAAGGAAGCTACTGTTGTGCTGAGGATTTTTAATTTGTAGGTATTGTTTCGGAATAGAAGGATGCACTGTGGATTGATTCTATCAATAAATGCGGCATGCTTTATAGGCCAATTCCTTCATTCCTAAAATCATGCTCATTGTAACAAAATCCGTCGCCCGGATTTTGTTTTAATAGATACTTTGTACTAAAACACGCTGGTTTTCTGCACAGTCCTTGCATGCACTTGACCGATCATTTTTTAACCGATTTTGACTAAAAATATATGTCTAGAAAGGGGACAACCTCATCGCGATGTTGAGGAAGTTTTAAAAGGAACATATTAGTATGAAAAACGTTATGGTGGTAATGGTCTATTTATCAATGTGCAAAAACAATCCTAATAGGCCTTTTTAATTAATATTATCTGAAAATTTTCGGGAAAGCCCTGCTGAAAAAATAAAAATCCCTGAAAAGAGGTTTTCAGGGTTTTCAGGATTGGCATTGCTGTGTCATTTGCATTGTTACGACAGTGAAACAGATTGATTTTTATAGTTCAGCAATGGTGAAAGTTGAATTACCGTGAGGGTGGGCGGTGCATGTGTCAATTAAATTAGGTAGGGATGTGTTTGTGACGTAGATTGTTTGAATGGCCGTGAGGGTGGGTGAGTGACAGCGTTAATTTATTAACAATTGCGAGGGTATATTTGTTTCCACCCTCATGGCGGGTAAGGTTCGAAGGCGGTGACCGAATGAGACGGGGTAGCGCCGCAAGGTATGTTCAGGAGTGTTTCGTACCCATTGGCCAGAACTCTGTGGGGTGAGTGTAGGAGGAGAGGAAGAGTGCAGACAAATTTCAAATTTCGACACGTTGTAACGATCGATTTATTTTTCAGGTTTAAGACTCGATTTATGTTGGCGGGGCCAACATTTTCAACGAGAATCACCCCTGAAAAATTAAAAAGGTGTTTCAGGAAATTTTTTCAGCCCATTAATTAAACGTCCTGTTTGGCCCACTTTTCCTGAAAAGGTCTTTTCAGCTTCTAAGCCCTTAATTAAAAAGGCCTAATAAATGAATTTATGTTAACAAAAAGAACAGGAATGTTTCCAGGTATCACACGTGGTAAATTAAATTATTTTTTAACCCAATGAAATTTCATGTATTATGTTTATGCAGCAATGTACAATGTTTTTTGAACGGATACTATATCGGAACTATTATGTATGAGAAAATAAGGGGAGTACAGAAGTAAGAGCCAACGTGATATATTACATGGAAAAACAGTTGCTGTTATGAGAAGTAGATTAATTGCAATGTTATGGCAATTAAACCTGACAGTAGAAATGAAAATAGTAGAGATATTATTTGAATTAATAATGTCAGAATGTTGGTGTCGTTTGTGAAATGTGTTTTGTGTGCGTGTGTGAACAGGATAAAGATCGACTAGAACGATCGGGCAGTTTCCTTCTATTCTCTTATTTTTCTGGTTAGGGAAAGAACTGTTTTATGTCAACAGTATAAGGTTTATAGCGACAAATTGAAGAAGTCTATGTAATAGTCAAATATCAAATAACTGAACGTAAGGGTCAGAAAATGAAATCGCTGTAAGACTGTGAAAACATAAAGCGTCTACGAAACGGTCGTGGTGTGCAAACATTACCTGCGTGTAGAGGAAATAAACAAGAATCAGTTGACATTTAATTTCATGGGAGTGATAGCATTGAAATTTGTGGACAATAACCAAACAAACCGTTACGTAATATTTTTATTGTAATACAAGAATTGTCACAAGTGTAAGTTGTACCGGAAACATTTTCCGGTGTTATTTGGACCTGCAAATGGGAAGGAGCTGGTTACAAAAATTTACTTTATGTAGATAACAATGTACATTTCTTTTGTCTTTAGCATTTCATACCCATTACTGCCGTCGGACCAACAACTGGGATCATTAATCTGACTTTTTTTCCTACTTTATATGACAATTCGCAATGACCGAAAATGTTAACTGCATTACCACAACTGTTTGCAATGGAATAACGAACATTGATGTGAAACTGAACATGGTTGACGAACCGAAGGTCTGGAAGAATGCTTTCTTGCGGAATGTGAGAGAGGTTTTAATGTCTGCTAAGATAAGTCGATTTCCTTTTAGGAACATACCAAAAAACTAATGGAGTATAAGTCAATACGACATCTTCCCTGAAATGTAAGACGGTACTTGTCAAGACAACTGACCTTTCTGCGAGGAAAGTAATGAAATTAATAGTTCCCCATGATGCCGATGGTCTATATAACGCTTTTATACTCGTGTAAAAGCGTTATATAG
>JAULBU010059248.1:0-31186 GCA_032358235.1 Odonthalia washingtoniensis | reverse complement strand
CTCCCTACCTGCCAAATGTGCACGCTTGCTCCAGTTGATATAGGTTCCGTCGTTGGCGCTGGAACTGCTTCCGTACCTTCATTTGTATTTATAAATGCGTTGGTGTGCAAGGTTGATGAAAACACCTTGAAATAGCATAAACGGAATATCAATTCACTTTCCATAAAACCCTACTTTATACAGATCCCCTAGTCCGATTTTTCTGTTTCAACTTGCGTCCAGACGTCTGTGTTCTGGTTAATGTTTGCCTATATTCAAGAGATAAATTTGTACGGATGGCCCAGTGAAGCATTCATTATTTTTACCGATATAAAATCCCGCATATAGGCAGTCGCAGGCCGGTCACTTATACGTCAAAGAAGTTTTGCAGTACATTTATATTGCCGGAAATTTTATGAAGGCCCGGCATCCAGTGTATGTAGTTCCGTGCAGGTAAGAAAATTAATCGTATAATAATATAAGAGCTGCAATTTAGAACATTGCTGTCAAAATATTTCAAAGTATTTAAATAAAAATTAGTAACAGAAGTACATATATGACATCCAAATATAGTAAATATGAAACATAAACACTGTAAAGCATCAACAATGAAAATGTGTACGTAATAAATGTCTACATCAACGAGCTGAAAGAATAACATCAGCATTCCTGCGAGAATTAAAACACCTTGTTCGTTATATTTCCGTTATGTAAGTTGAAATCCGTGGCAGATTGAAGGGTAATCATAACGACGAGATATTTTTGAAATCTTCCAACAATTTGTTGAAAAATTTATGGCACTGAAATGGGAACCAAGTTCCTAGTACAGATACCACTTTAAGTCGTCAAAGATGTAACAGGTTGCCAGGATGTAATAGTCATAAAAACCCTGCGACCTGGGAGGTAGCAGGGTTTCAATGACAGTATTATTCTTACCATCTGTCGAGGGTGGAACAAGTATATTTATGGGGAATGTTGTACGGCCGTTGCTCTCGAATTTATTTTCCCCTTCCTTTTCCCAATATGTTTTTGATTTATTTCCCGCCTTCCTTTTTCCCAATATTTTTTTATTCATTTCCCCCTTCCTTTCTCCCCATTTATGATTTTATCTACATTCCTTACCAAGCGTGGGAAGATAGAAAATGGTTTGTCGTTTGGTGGAGGTTGGGATGCAATAGATGATGTCCTGGCCCTCATTAGGAGGAAAAATATTATCTATCCTCTCATATTTGGGGTGGTTGTATTGCCAGAATTCTTTCCTCCTTCTACTTCATTTTTATTCCAGTTATGTTCTTGTCGACATTCCTCACCAATTGTGGGAAGATAGGAAATGGTTTGTCGTCTGGTGGAGGTCTGGATGTAATAAGTGACATCCTGGCCCTCATTGGGTGGCAAAGTATTGTCTATCTTCTCATATTTGGAGTGGCTGTGTTGTAAATGTTTTCTTTTACATTCATTGTGTAGGTGGTGTTGTTTCTCTTCCCAAACAAGGTTATCACCCCATTTTGACAGGAGAAATACTCAATGTATCACTGATATGTATTATAGGTAATGGTAACGGGGCTTCCAATAATATGGAAACTTGTAACTTGATTCTAGTAGGATCTTCAATTGTGATAGAATGAAAGAATTTTTATTTAAGGTAATCGATCGTCCACACTTTTAGCCACAATTATTAGAGAGACTCTGTAGTATTAGGAAAGTTATATAATTACTCATTGTAGTTATTGTGATAAGTGTTTAATGTAGTGTACATGATAAGAGACAACTTGAAGATAAAATGACGGGAAAATGAAACAAATATTGCTCGTTGTCCTTAACGTGATGAACATGGTCAGGACCGTAATCAATGAAAAGTTCTTGACCAATTGTAAGAGGGCATAAAGATCGAATATTCAAATTGTAATAAGAAAATGCAGTTGCATCACTTCTCCACTTTCTATTTTGAACGAGAGCGAAATTTGCAGTTCTTGAATCATTCAATCTGCCGTAAGCTGAAGCTTTACCTCCAATGAGATAGTGGAAATCAATAATGTGTCTTGTAATGCACCAAGGGGCAGCTACAATCCATTCCTTTTTTTGATCCATCACTTTCCCTGAATTTAGATGATTAATTGACACCGTATTCAGGAACTAAGATTTCGATACCGAAAGTAAACCCTCGCCATAGGTTTTTTTAATTGATTGATTCCCGCCGATAATTCCGAAAAACAAGGTTCCATAGTATTGCCTGATTAGCAAACCTTCATCAATTTTCTTTTCGGCGAAAACACTCCGACCAGCTTCATCATGTGTGATTGTGGATGCCTCAGGGAAGAACCTTGTGCCCATTATTCCATTGAAAACAACATATTTGTGGGGATTCCATCAAAGTATCTCTTTCGTGATATTTTCTACTTCTCACACGGTGTAGGAACACCGTTGTTACACAAAAATGCATCCTCAATGGCTTGTGCAATGGAGTGACGAACGTGATTATGGAGAGTCTCAATTGTGGGAAGTTCTCAGGGAATATCACACACCTCCCTTTCTCTTTTTGAGGGAATGGAATACAGCTCTCTTAAATATTGTTGTGCTACGAGGCGCTCTTCTTCCATGCGCTCAATGTCCGATTCATCTTTGAGTAACTGACGAAAGAATTCATCTACCAGTTGTTTGCAGAAGCACTCCAAACAGTTGTCATCTATATCACCACCGACAAATTTTCTATGTTTTGGAAGAAGCATGCATGCAACTGCCACAGGAAATGTACCAGCACATGGATCCACAACCCACTGAGCAGGATGCGTAAATTGGAGAATAATATCTGTCATCCACTGTCTTGACTTTTGTTCTGGTCGGAGAATTTGTCTTCGACCGGAAGATTTCGTTGACAGGGAGACTTGGAATGTTTTGAATTTCATTACATTTTCCGGGATAAACAGAAGTAATGAACCCATAACGACTGCAGTTTATCCTTTTCAAATCGTGATCCCATAACATACTATTCTTCTAGAAGTGGACTGCATGTTCAACCTTGGAGAGGTGCGTGAGACAGGGTGTTATTGGATCTGATGCATAGATGCCGGTCTTCTTGTGATGGAGCATCGTTTTCTCCATACTGGAAATACTTATTTCAGTATTGTATCCTTCTCAAATTTCATCATCTTAGTGGTTTTCCAATAGGATTAATTCTTTTTTAGACCTTATATATTGAACCCCGGAAGAACATTTCATTGCCAAACAGAAAAAAGCACATGAATTCCCGGTGTCAAAATATTTCCGGAGAAATGTACCAATTCTTCCATGTATTCGACCTCAAACTGATCGCAAACTGATTTTAGATAGTCGTAGATATATCTAATCACTGCGCACAATATTTAAAAAAATCGACTAAAACCGTGACACAGTTTGAGATTTCAAACCACCAACTGTAGTGATGTAAACCACCTACTGTAATGTAGAAATTATTACACGTGGTGGTTTGAACCACTACATGTGTCGAATAAGCTTCAGCGATAACGTCGGTTGAAACCACTACAGTTGGTGGTTTCAATCCACTACTTGTGTCTATGTAATCCAACACTTGTAGTGGTATCAACCCAGCAACTGGTTTGGTTCAAACCACTGAATATGTCGCTTAAATCCAATACTTGATATTGGTATCAAACCACCAACTTGGTTGGTTCAAGCAACTACATGTTTTGATTTTGAACAACTACATGTGTTCGTTTGAACCGTTGGCATCGTCGGTTTGAAAGCACCAATGTTTGTGCATGAAACTAACATTATCCTCTGTTTCATAATAAAATTGAAAATGTATATTGTTCATAATATGATATGATATACACGACATATCATACTATTGTGTGCACTAATATTTTATTTGTTATTATTATACTGTATTATCAGCTAAATTGAGATCTGGGCTTCAACAAAAAGATTCATGTTGAATGACCACATCGTCTTTATCATTCAACTCTCTTTACCCCAATCGTCTATCACCATCACCTTCAGTCCTTGCAAGAGAAGGAGACGAAAAAGAAAAAGGAAGAAGTAATAGGTAAATCTGTTATGTTAATTCTCGTCGGCGGTATTGATTGTCGACTCTTTGTAATTATGCGTTTTGTTATTCACTTCCTTGTTATGCGTTATATGTTCACTTTAGCCCCATTTTATAGTAACCAAATGACAAATTCCTTCGGCATCGGCATCGTCAGCTGACTTATACCTTCATCATACTCGCTTGATATTAAACTTCGTCACCGTCGAATACTAGTTCACCGTTAGTTATCGCCATCATTCGTTATCTACATCCACTAATTTTATCCTTCATCTCTTTTCTAATCTTTCACTATGATTTCCATCAACTTATTGATTATAATGATTTTGATGTTGATGTACATGTACATGTTGATGATGATTTGATAATGATGATGAATTTTATGTTGATGTAGATGACGTTGAGTTTGATGATTATGACGTTTATGGTGATTATGGTGATTTTGATGATGATATCAATATAGATATAGATGTAGATGTAGATGTAGATGTAGATGTAGATGTAGATGTATATGTATATGTATATGTAGATGTATATGTAGATGTAGATGTAGATGTAGATGTAGATGTAGATGTAGATGTAGATGTAGTTTTCGATGATAATTTAAATATTTATGATGATGTTAATATTTATATTGATAATGATTTCTATATTGATGATGATTCTGTTGTTGATTTTGATTTCAATAACGTGTTCAGTGATACCGATTTCCTCACTGTTTTTTACAATCTCTTGGTGGAACATGTGGAAAGTTCCAGGCTAGAAAGTTAAGGTGATTTGATGAACATGTGGTTCCGATGTGTTCACCAGTTATATGGTAGTGTCGATTAAATATGTTTCTGTCAATTTATATCCTGTCGTCCATGAACATGTATTTCGTTTCTTCTTCTCACCCGTTTTGCACATAGCACAGTGCTTGCATTATTATAATTTCCGCCGCTGCTTAGAGATGGTGTACTATTACTACACATATTGATTATTTCTGTGGGGGCATTTCGGATACCACGGACTGGACTGCTTCGTAACATCGGTAAACCTACTGTTCCGGTGGAGCTTAGCCGGACGGACATACTGAGAAATGGAGAGGGCGTGGTATCGTCAACAATACTATTAGTTTCAACATTCGTGCTTATTTGCTGCTCTGGAAAGTTCTGTTTCGTTGCTGTAGCTTCCATAGATGGTGTTGAATTTGATGCGTTCGATTCGTTTCCAGTGGACTCGGGCTCATTACTTCATACGTAATAAGCATTAGAATCCCAGGAGTTAGAATCCTGTTTTTGAGAAAAGCTGCTGAACGAAATTTGATGCTAAGAATGGAAGATGACCTGTATGTATTTTGAGGGAGAAGCATATATTGGAGGTGAGGCTGTTTCTTCTGTGTCTCCATTTTACGGTACCCGTTGAAACTCAGTACGTTCTTTTTATATTTACATAGGACTTATTTCCGGCTCACTACACTCTTCAATTTTCTTGATATTAGCTCCTTCTTCCGAAGCTGCTTTTTCAGAAAACAAACAAAGTTTGTAGCCGTTGCATTTCTGATATTAATGGAGGATGGAAAAGTTGATAATGAAATGTGTGATGGGAAGTTGAGTAGGGTATGGCGATGGATATGGAAGGGATGTATATATTTTTATGTTTTAATCACAGATTAAATCGGTATCCTACGTGAAACGGCTTCCACTTTATGTTTACTGAAACGTGCGAATCTGTTCAATTTTTGATTGGACGAATAATTTAAAAATGTTTTGAATGTACAAATAATTTCAATTTATTTTCAAAAATATATGAAGATAAATTTTCATCAGTCAACATATAGTAGTGGTGATGATGATGACGATAATTTTCCGTGAACATGAACGTGATGGTGGATATGTCATTATAGGTATAACGTTTAATTCCCGTACATGTGTTGATGCAGATTGGAATAACGTTTTTAACAGAGGAAGTAATGAAATGATGACATTGTGGAATTGTGGAGTGGTATTATCTTGACGGAGCATGTTGGGAACAAATTCTTGAGTGACTTTATGAACGTTATAATTAGAGTACCCACAGATAGGTTACTCAAAAGTGGAAACCTTGTAGCCATGAAATTAGGAACATCTAGGCTCCCACTATCATCCAAATGCAATTCAAGAACGCCACTGAAAATACTCGGGTTGTCAAAAACGAAAGTACTGACAAAACTGAAAATACGAATGATTTTCGATTGTCCCGACCATACAAGTAGTATCGTTTTGTTCAACTTCATGGTCTTATTCTAGTAAAAGTCACGTTCAATCACATCCATCGCCTTATTTGAACTGTCCTCTGCGACACCTGCAGTTGGTATAACAAATGCTGTACTATGTTGATGTAGATATTGATGTTTATGATGGTGTTGATGATTATTTTGATGTAGTTGTTGATGATAATGGTGATGTTGATGATTAGAATTTTTAGGTGAATGATGAATTTGATGTTGTTGATCTTTATGTTGAGATAACCTAAAATTTACTATTCATCGTTGATGTCGTCGTAAAATTTTCTATTCACTAACAACACAAATGTTTAATAATATTTGTTCTATAATCTTCTGTTGAACAATGCTATATATTTTATTCTATTGTATCTATGTCAAATGTTGTTTCTTCGTCCAGATGAATTATCCAATCATTTTGTTTAGCATTTGATTCATATATTGCATAGTGTAATGCTCTTGTTTAAAATTTAGCTCCATTAGGTGCTTCATAAGGACATGGTACGAATATTTCATTTTATATTGTTGATGTTATCATATTTTTTAACATTTAAATAAAGTACTTCATCTTTTACTACTTCTATCATCCACATATGTTTTGGTATACCTGTTGATTTGAATTTAGATTTTGCACGGAGTGCATTTAATTTTACTAATTTTCTATTCATTCCAGGTGTTAAATATCTAAAATATATCTTGAATTCCGTATGCATTCCTTCCGTTGTTATTGATGCTGATTAACTTGAGCGTGAATGGAACGGACAAGGAAGGTGAAAAGTGTGAAGATAATTATATTGATGGCCATCATTGTTTCTTTTTATGTTCGTGAAGGATCGAAAGGATTGTGAATAAGTTTTGATGATTTTCTTTTTAGTTAGTTTGTTGGGTCGGGAGGGTGGAGAATGATGAAGATTCAAAAACGGTTGCTCCTGGACCAAGGAACAACAGTGTTTTATGTGGATGCCAAAGTGCATCGATTGATGTGTTTTACCCCGCTTGCGAGCATGACCCTGAACGTAAAGTAGTAGTTGCTCGATCTAGATAAGAAGAATGGAAAAATGCAAATAATAAAAAAATGCAAATCTTATTTGTCACCTGGACAGATTTAAAAACTGCAAATAAAGGAAAATTAAAAATAATATATGGAAAATTGCATATCTTATTCGACAAGTGGACAGAAATTGTCTTTCTGTATCACGTTGTACCTATATTTTGTCGGCCATTGCTTTTTGGGTATACACCTGCTTCATTTCAGAGGCATCCATATCAATGATATGAGGTCATACAATGCGTAACGAATTGCAGACCGTAGATCAACTGCTCAAAAAAACAACACTGCGCGTCCTGATGCATAGAGCAGAGCGGTCATATTGATTGACAGGGGTAGAGAATATATCGCACAACCTGCTTGCTATTGATTACACATAAAAAAGAAAATAGAAGAATAAATGATGATTGATTGTACAGCATCAGTTAATAAGCCAATAAGGAGGATTGAGACGATAAGACGTGATGCAAATAAAACTGGCAGTAGATATAGAGGGAATACATTTCCGTTGTTGATGATGTTGTTGTTGGTGCTGTTTGAAAATTTCCGATATAATTGTAACACTAGTAAGAGAACAATGGTGTGAAAAAGAGCAAAGGGGTATTGCGCACGTCGAAGGTCTTCTCCTCAAAAAGGAAGAAAACGTAAAAAGGCATAGATGTAGACATGACCCGCTAGATAAACGAGCGGGCCGGTAGGACCTTTGATTTGAAGATAGTCGAAGTGCTTGCTATCCACAATGAGAGAAACTTGGATCATGTACGTCCGCCAATCAATTTATGTATATGGGACAATGAGAATAATAAGGAGGCATCCGATGAAGTTGAAGAAAAATAGCAGAATAGAAAATATTGTAAAGTTGTCACTCCCAAAATGATTAGCACGATATAACATTTTGATTTCCTTGATAATTTTCTTCTGTTTTCATGATTTTTCGAGATACAATTCAGTAAAAATTAAATGCGGGATGGATCACAGCTGTCACATTTCGGTCATCACTTCTGTTGATCTAACGCTTACACTATCCTACCAATGGAAGGGGATAGAGGGGATAGGGGAGGGGGAACGACGGCTAACTATATAAAATAGTATTGATCTAATTTCTCTCTTGGTTTATTCCGAAAAGTTCGAGCATGTAATCCCTTCACATCTGATAAGATGCCACCAAATCAGTGATAAAAGTATTTTAAAAAAAATATCCGTAAATAAATAAATAAATGAAGATGGCGTTTCAATGTATTAACTTATTCAAATAAGTCATTCTTTTTAATAAGAAGATACTTTCACTGACATTTAGGTTGCCTTTGAATCATTCATACCATTGGTTCTGATCAGTAGTGATGTAAACCAACATTATAATTTAGAGGAAAGCTGATAATGATATTTATTGGAAGCTTGTCGCCATAACTAACATTTGGTCCTGCTAATGGTGGTTTTGATGCTGATCCTGATGCTGGTTGAGAAGCAATTGCTTTCAAGTGCCAGCTAGAGGTACTTTTTTGAGATGCTTCCGTATAAACTAGGCATCCATTACCAAAATAGCTGTTCGGTATTGATCAACACCAAGAGCATGCATTGGTTTCAAACCACTAACTGTAATGGATTAAACCGACTGCTTCACATTTCCCAAAACCACTGTATGTGTTCGTCTAAAATACTACAGTTGGTGGTTTCAAACCGACACTTTCACATCTAAACCACCACATTACAAAAACGACTGCAGTTGGTGGTTTAAACAACCAACTGTAGTGGTTTTTAAAAACATTTGGTAGGTAGTGAATGTTGCGAGGAGGGCCTGGTAGAATGAAATGAACAGTATCTTTTAAAGTCTGAATTGTCGTATCCTCATGTGTGTCATTAAGGGACTGAAAATCGCAGTCACTACAACAACTGTATTTTTGTATACTTATTTTCAGCACTTTCATCGTCCTCAACTTCATTGTAGTCAGCTCATCTTAAGCTGCTGGTTTGACATAATATTCATCCCTAACTTCTGTTTGTATATCCAAATATTGGGCTTGTTATATTTCTATTTCTTTGTTGCCAACAATCTTACATTTATTCTTATTTCTATGCAATTATTCGGAAGACGGTGAAGGTTTACGCTTACCATTACCAGTTTTAATTTCCCCTGTAGGCGAAATTTTCTCATCAAAGTCTACGACATCTTCCATGGTGTTACTATGTGGAACGGATAAGTTGAGAGCATCGGAGACATGAAAGGGTATACTGGAAAACCATTTCGGCAATTTCGAAATGTTCGTATCACAGAAAAAATAGTTCAACATTGCAGTTGATTCCATGTTAGAATCAAGGTCGTACAACGAAATGTTGCACAATATTTTGTGCAGGCTGGATAAACATGAAGATGCGATGTAACTAAATGCTGTTTCCATTTTGTTTGTTCTTTTCTATGCTTGTTCAGACACTAATTATTCGATATTGACTGGTTCACCATCTGCCGAAAATGTTTTTTCTTGAGTAACGGGAGGGAAGAGCTTCGTTCTTGGTAGAAAGAACTTCGAATCTGGATGTTGCTCAGTTGTAGAAGATGTAAGTTTACATCGTTGTATTGATGGAAGAAATGTTGATTGATGTTGCAAGTCGTGTCCACGCCTTGAAAATGGTTTGAAAAACAAACCCTATTCTAGTACTAGTGAAATGTTGGATGCTGTGAATACTTCTATTGCTGGTATTTGAATATTTTCATCACATTGTCTCCGAGACAAATGAAATACTGTGGTAAAAGAGAAGACATTCGAAAGTTGTTGCGATATACATGTTGAATGGGTTCCGTGTTGGTCTATTCCAAGTTGACTGAATGATCATGTAGATGAATGTTGGACCAACTAATGATCCCGTCGAAGTGGAATTGCCAGAGAAAAAGTCAGCGAAAATTTGCAGTGTGTGTTCAGATCTACAACCATATGTGTATATTTCGAGAGGTACACGGAATATCAGATGCACTTGATGAGAACCCATTTATGGAAGGCACTTTTTACCATTACCTCCTCTAGACTCGAATACCGATTGTTTCAAAGTCTCCCTTCTGTAGTTCGCTTTGCTTTTTAACCGCGTTCCTATGATCTTAGAAGTCGGGTCATCATGGAACCTCAAACATTGGAGATAGTTCTTGAATTTGACACTCCTATAGGTGAAGTTTTCTTTGAAAGATGAATTGGCGAAACTGCCAATAAAGGAAAACAGAAGGAATCGAGAGAATTCAGATTTGTATGTTGCATTTTTCCCGGTGGAGCATTTTTCAGTATAGGTTGAAGATGACAAGTTGTTTTTTTGCTCAGTTCCGTGTTGAAAATGGAGTCTTAAACTGCTGAAGAATGGGATGTAGTATGTTGAAATTGATTGTAAAATTCTTGTGGGAGATGTCGGTGGAGAAGAATATATGTACTTTGAAGTTTCTGTTGTCATGATTAAGTTGTACGGTGTTGCTTTTTAATTGGCGTGATGGGTGCAGATGCTTTTTGAGATATAATGTTTCTGAAGAAAGTGTTGCTGCAACTGTATGATGACGATTGTGGGTGGTCGGGTTATTCGAATAGAAATATAATCGTCGATGTTGATGGTGGTAGAATAGGAACGAACATGTATATGGTAATGTAACGGTAGTAGTACCGCGATGTTATATCCGGGAAATTTATATAATGTTGTGATACAGTATATGTTGTAGAACATTAAATCGGTAATGTTCCACACGGGGGCGGGGTGGGCCTGTTTGTACAGCTTTAACGGACAAAGAAAGAATGTAGTCACATTCCTCCATACGGAAAAGAATGTTTTGCAGGAAACAAAATATTTCATTTTTTGTGGCAAAAAATCAATTATTTAATTACCTGCAATTTTTCGGCCTCCATATGGACAAAAACTTTGTCGGAAATATTTGTCAGTTATGTTTTGCCGCTAATTTATGTTTCTATCTGTCACGGGTAAGGACAACTCACCTGCTTAAGGACAACTCACCTGCTTACGGTACAGCTATTTTTTAGTTACAGAAATGCCGTCCGGGTAAAAAAAGTCACATAACAGATGCGTTTCTGATAGCAAAAGAGACAATCAGATCATCGAATTCATACAACTGAAGCTGAGTTCTGAAGTGAAGTCATACAAAAAACAGATTGTCAAATCTAGATATTTCCTGTTGTAAAATATTACACGCAACATTAGTATCTCTTTCTTCACAACTATTTGTTAACAACTGACTTCAATATTTCTCAATTACAATATGATACGTCTATACTCAACTATGTAATCGTATTATGCATCAGGACAGAAGAAGTCTTTTGTGCATCGCTACCTACCGGCAAGAGGTGAAGAACTATTCAATAATCTGATTCTTGAAGAGGACATTGGTATCGATGCAGCAGCAAAAGTTATAGTTCCAGATCTCTCTGCTGATCTGTACTGTCTAGATGAATATTCCGTTGAAGTGATGAAGTCATCCCGAAGATGTCGTGGAATTTACTGTTTAGATATGAGTGCAGATCTTGTTGGCACCTAAAAGTTACGGCTGGAAATGGAAGTAACTCATGGAGTATAGAGAAATGGGTAACGGCTGCAGTGGGTGAGAATTAGACAGAGTGGAAATATTCGATGTGCAAATTAAGACAGTGCATAAGGAACGGAGATATCCGTACTATGATCAAAATGGAAGGGGTATCAACCAAACCATGCTCCGCAATTTGGAATGAAAAGACAAGTTCATTGCTGGTATTCTTTAGCGATGAAGGTTATCGTAATCAAACGCGCGAGAACGGATGGTATTGAGGAGACCGATAGGGGGAGACATGTTACGATTACTGACTTTCGTCTTAGTAAATAAAAGACTGTCGAATTATGCTCTCACCTTAGTTGAGTTAGAAACGTTAAGAAATCTTTTATGGATGTGATCTCTGAGCATCGTGATGCATCTGATACATCCTTTGAACAAGAGTGGTATCAAGTTGGTTTCGGAATGATTTCAGTGACTTTCAAACCTGTTGATGCCGAAGGAAACTATACTGTTATCTCACCATGATGCAGCCAGGAAAGGGATAGAATTGTACTTAAGTCCGACAAGTAATTCGTTGTTGTGGAAGGTAGACATAATCTTCTTCTTCGTGTTTGTCCTAAATTTGAAGAGTAATTTTCAGATATCAAAATTTCTTAGATGGTAAACAACAAGATTGTAGAAAAAATAAAAAAAATTCATGAAAGTCATTTCAAAATGGAGTGAAAATCAGTTTTATAACTTCTTCGTCAAGCGGATGAGGCCTACATGCGTAGACAGGGAATGGAGTGACATTTAACGCATTAATGGTGACGGCAACATGGTCTGGGAAAGTAGATGGAGCTTTTGAAATCTATGATGATATTATGTTTGCATACATCAAGCATTGACTTGGCACAGAAAGCATCCTATTTTCTAAAGAATTTAGATGAGCCAGATGGATGTTCACACTGTAACAATCCATCTGGCTCGTCTGAAGTCTTGAAATTTTGCTTACAACTAATACACGGTGGTGTAATGTATTAGTTATAAAAATATTCCTCCATCTGAAGTTCGTATTTTCGTAAAAAATGAGAAATCTAATTTTTACGAAAATCACAACTTCAATGGAGTAAAATACACACTTTTAGTTGTAAAAAAAATTTCCTCCATATGAAGGTGGGGTTTTCAAAAAACATTTGAAATCTAAATTTTTTCGAAAATCCCACCTTCATATGAAGGAAAAGTTTTCATTTTCCTTGTATTTAGTGTTACAATTCGCTGCTGTTTCACTGTCACAACTAGTTAAAAAGTTTTGCAAGAAATTGATTATGGAAGTTATATAATATCATCGATATCATTAACTGCCACGAAATACTACCAAAATTGTATCTACATAAATATCAACAAACTTATATCCACATCAGCATTCAGTTCGGTGGAACATGACCAAGAGTATTTCTAATAAATAGTTTTATTCCAACAACTTTGAAATGCCTTGTGCTCTTTCACAGCATTTAAGTTATATCGTGAGTGATGACTTAAAGTCATTCTACGCAAATATGAAAAACTAGATTAGTTTTTTGGACCTCACAACGGTCAACGGGTCATGTTCTCCACAAAATCCCAAATTATTTCCTACGCAAGTGTGGGAAGGTAGGAAATCGTTTTCGCTTCCCCAGTCTGGAAAGAGAAAAATAACATCTAACAAATAAATCTAAAAGGTCATTCCAACAGCGAATTCTACTCAAATTTGAAAGACTAGATAGACGTATACGATTCGCGGATGTCAGTCATGTTTTGCTACCCAAACTCCACAAGATCTCAATGTTTTTCTTAAATTTCCACACTTGGGGAAAGGATAAAGAACAACCAACAACCAACAACTAATACCCATTAACTAAATATGACAATTCATTCCAACTAGTCATTTTACCGAAATATGAAAAAGTAGATGATCCTTTACGATCCCACAAGGGCTGGAAAGTAATGTTGTGCTACCCAACCTCCACAACATCGCAAACGATTTCCTACCTTTCCACACTTGGAGATGAGGAAAAGAAAAATTAAACAAAATTGTTTGATATGGAAAGGAAGGGGAGAGAAAACTATTAGAGAATGATGCCAATATTCCCTTGAATATACGTTTAACATCCATTACATTTACGTAAAATATTATTGGTATAAAAATCCTGTCACCTCTTCAAATTATCGTGACCGTAATTTGAAAAGGTAACAGTGTTTTTATAAATTACACAACGACGTGTTGACAACTTGAAGATGTACAGTACATATTGTTTTAAAAACCTTTCCAATTCTTCAAATTATCAGAACAGTAATTTGAAAAGGTGAAACGGTTTATATAAATTACCCTCAACACGTCTTTGACAACTTGAACATGTACCGTACATGTTAAAGTTGTCACCACGTTGTTGGACACTTTGAATCATATCCTTATAAAATCTCTTCCATTTATCGATGATTCCAATTGCCTAACTGGCATGTAACGGAAAAATTCATATCAATAATCTTTCAAGTAAATATGAATGCGTCCCTTACAGCTATTCAATATAGGTAATCATTACGTACACTAATTTAATTTCTGGCGGCTTTCCTGCATTCATGTCTGATTTTTGGTATTTATTCCAGTCATTCACGCACTGCTGTCATGCATTTCTTGATGCAATTTACTGAAAATATTTGACTGCAATGCCCAAAATCACGGCTCAAATAATGTTTTATAATTAATTGTCGCAACTACACGAAACTACAAAACACACTGAATGCCAGTCCTCCATAAAAGTACCATATTTTGACAATAAGAATGCCCGGGGAAAAACTACGATGTTTGAATGTCCATTCTACGAACTGACCAATAGGGATGTTCATATCAGTAAAATATATAAATGGCTACCAGGAGCATCCATACGCATCAACCGCTTGGAAGTAGGCCTTCCTTCCCAGAAAGACAGACGAATTTGACGTGGTGCCACTCAATCACCCGAGGAATTCCGTAGTCACCAGTAACCAATACTCTGTACATCACATGTTGCAACATCTCAAAGTACGCACCTTCAAACCGAAACGCACGTGGATCAAACTTCGTTACTCGGGTAATGTGCAAAACGTATGCGGTACACCAAAATAAAATGATGTGTTCTATGTCTGGTGTTTCATTAGTAATTTCGAAAAGGGAGTGGTGCCAATAGTAGAATTCGTTATCCTATTCTGGACATCATTGACATGTTGCAATTCAAATGGGTAGAGAAAAATTGGTAAGTTGGGCTAGATAAGCAAAGCTCGTGTAGCTTCTCCCATTTTCGTTTAACTAGTTCGGTAATTCCATTCAATCCAGTAATGTACAATGGGGAGAACGATTTTTTACTATCATCTACTCCCAAATATTTCTGCAAATCCAAGTACTCCTTAGCACCATGCAAATCAAGTTTCAAAATCTCAGCTCCTCTAAGAGGAACAAATGTGGCCGATAACAAGTCAAATAATTCCATTAACATGCTGCGGCGGTTCATGTAACAAATCAAGAGGTATCTCGTATGGTCTTCAAAGAACGTCCACGCATGTCTTAATCCGTCCGAAAAAGACTTAAATAGACGACCAATTATGCCTGAATGGACAAGACCTTGTGGTCTCCAACTGCATCCGAATGATAAGAGTGTCCGGTGAATGGTAGTTCGTATGCTTCGATAAGCTGACAGTCACGTACACAATCCAAATTTTCCTGAATATTGGGAACGATTTGAGCACGCTTGTGTACATTTAAAAGGTCCCAGATGCTGAAGTGAGCAATTCGTCGATTCTAAAGTTACATTTCAGAACTGTCCTTTGATTGAGAAACAACAAATAATTTCTTCGTGGGAGCTTGGACTACAGGTTCCGGTACTATGTACATTACTGAGTTATATAACGTGGCTCTGTTTCAATGAAACAGACATTCGAATAGAGGAGGAGACCAACATCGGTTCTACGGAAATTGGAATCAATTACATTGTCGGCCAATTTTCCTGTAGATACCAAATCATTAACCATTTCTAGAATTTGAAGCACCCATTTTAGCTGAATATTTGCATTTTTGAACATCAGAATAACACCTCCATATGCAGTAGCATCGACAGAATCTTTGTCTACAAATAACACAGTCCGAGTCTCACAATAAACAAGTGATTCTGGCAAGGATGAGGACTTGGATTGGAAAGAATGATCTGTTGCTCGAATTCATGCATACGTTCCTTGCTCAAATGTGGGAGTGATGAGGTTTCTCTCAAGAATAGCGCCAAAATTTTCCAACTTTTGAGGGTCTGCCAGAATCTGTGGTGGATTCAGAAATTTCTTCATTGGAATTGACTTTCTTCGCCCGAGATACCACCAATTGTAGAATTTTCGGAGGTAGCTTATTTTTTTGGATTTTCTGGATTCATATAACAGCGATCCGCATTATGTCCTGACTTTTCACAGTAGTCACATTGGTGAGTAATGTTTGATCCTGCCTTACTTTGTTTCATCTATTTTAGAGAAACAGAAGGAGCTAAAACTGTAGATTCCATATCCGAAGCTTCTTAAAAATCCGAATGTTCAAAAACATATTGCTGTTAAATTTGGGATCTAGTACACATTTTCTTTTTGACGCGGGTTTTCACTTTTGATGACCATATAGAACCGGATCCAATTATTTGTTTTGAATTATATTAATCAATGAGTGTTGTTTCATTATATTCCCAAATCAGATTATTAGCATCTTTTGTAGGAAGGGAGGCTGCGTTCAATTCTAGAAGAAAAACTGATCAATGGAAACAAGTAACATTTAGACCTTGAATCTATCTGGGATGGCGGAGTCCATCAAGATCTATTAGAATTGGGAGAATTACGACTTGAGCAACATAATTCGATATATTTAAACCATCGTAGATCATGTGAAATAGTTGAGTCTGGACCGAAATCCGTGATACAGTTATGTTGAATGCAAAGCGTGAATTGAGAAGCTTCATCATGTGGTTGAGATTGTCTTCAATCTCCATAGTATCCCATAGTAGGCATCACCTAGTGCAGCTATAATAATACCACATGCTTTTACAGGCTTGGTAAGGGTTTTTGATTTCATTGCAAAATCACACCATGCTCCTCTTGCTCCGCTGTCGGGGGAAGACGAAGATTCTGAATCGTTATTGACTACGAATCAGACTTTTTTGATCGTACATATAGCAAGAAGACGATGGAACCAAAGCCTATAGTCCTCCTTTCTACTTCCGTAGAAGCAGGAAATCTTTGACCCACTTGGGATGGAGTCTTCAATATCGCTGTCAGATATTTTTATCATGAAGTGATTCAGCGGTGTTGTGGTTATATCAATCTAAGGATGGGAGAAAACTTTTAACTTTACAAATTAAGCCCAACCTTCGATAATCACCACGACTTTTGAAAATGAATAGAAATGATGTGAAATAGATTACTAGAATTGACGTCTTGGTCTCATAACCTGAAAAGAAAAATTAAATGTTGTTATATTAATGAATGGCTGATGATGAAATGTTGCTGAAGTTTTATTTTCTGTTTCGTTAAAAACAAATTGGTCCTATACTTATTTAAAACCATGTCTACATCTCACAGTATTGTTCATCATGATACGAACAATTAAAATTAAAAATTACAATATTGCAATGACTTTAGACGTGGCGAAATGCAAATTTGCTAACTTGACAAATTGTAAACCATCCAACTTGGCAAAAAAAACTTGCCTATTTGGCAAAATTTCAACCACCCAACTTGGCATAAACGCAAATATGATAACAATGCATATTCCACACTACTCCACGTAGTTTTTTGCATACTTGACTCCAGTAGCAATCTATACACTTGTAAAATGAAATGTATTCAAATATATTTTCATCATACTGCGGGAAGTCGTCACTCGTCCACCACGTGTATAAATTAGAAAATTCGTAAAATAAATTCCTCGCTTTCCTGAGATTCGAACTAGGATTTCTGTAGGACCACAACAGTAGGAGAACCACTGAGCTATTCATAATTCTTCAACTTAATAACGGAATCGTTATTTTACAAAAATATATTTATGAAAGATGGTTAACCAGTACGTTTTAGAGTTTAATGAGACATCTCAATTCAACACGGGAAAGATGCATCGACTAATACATCAACAGTCTCAACAGGGAACGCCATTCGCCAATTTTTGAAGAACTAGAAACCGAAGAAGACAAATTCCGCACATGACATCGTAATGGACGTTTTTTTAAGAAACGTTTTCTCACCTACTAATACCACCCCTTCTTTCAATTTATTTCGCTACTTTCTTTTCATTTGAATATATTCCTACGAATGTGTACTTCTATATATGGAATTCTGAGTTTCTCGATACATTGCTAATCGGATTCTATTTCTGCGATTCAACAGGTATGCATAATTCCACATTCTATTCGAATGTAATCCCAAAACCAATGCGATTGTACAGAAATGAAACGTTTCTTCTAACTATTCGTCATTAAATTTACTGTGGCGCTACGTTCCATTCATTTCACACTTCTTTCCTCTTTATCCACTTCAAAATCTAGAACTTTCAACAATTTTGGCTCCCATTCTTGTACAAACAATATTATTTTCCAATTAGCTGTTCTGGTGCTAGTTTCACAGATTTCGAATACATTCGGCTGAATCTCTGTAGGCGAAGCCTACCACGGTATCTTTTTAAAGTTAATAATGCCACGCAACTATTAAACCACACATCTACGCTAGAAATACTCTTGATAGACCCTTCCACAATATTTTCTTCGTCTTCGTTCAGTATATATCCCATGAAATTATTCAAAAGTGCGGGACCAATTTTGTTATGAAACAAATTCAACTTTTTTTCTTCGTTCTCGAAAATTCATCTATCATTTTTCACTGCAGTACCTTCTTCATGTAACTGCATATAAGAAAATTCGGCAGTGCGCCACCAAGCCATGTCTAATACCTCGTTTCAATTTTTTTCAATATTTTGCTCTTCGCAACATCTGTTTCCATTTTCTTTCTTTCTTTTGCTCCAGTTTCTTTCAAATTTAAATTAACCCTCACTATTAACGAAACATACCTAAGTGCTTTAAACAACATTTCCTTTGCACCTCCTTATCTCGTACTACAGCAATCTGATAGCATCCGCCATATTTGCGACTCTAAAGTGACAAGTTTGGAAAACATGTTTTCAATAGAGGATTGCTACCGTCGATATTTCCATAAACTAAGGTTCCATAGTCATAGGCTATAAAAAAACCTGTATGAAGATTTTTTTCTGACAAAACCCCCAAATGGCACTAGTCATGTTTGATAGTAGCCTTTTCAAAGATAAAGATAGAGCCGCGGATTAATTTGCATGCAGTGAATCTGTTGGCATATATTAAAGTATCAGATTACATGTTGATGTCCAGTTTTCGCAAAGTAAGTCACGACCGTTATTGTACAAATTTCCATCCTGAACGACATTTGAAAGGAAGTGCCGAATATTCTTCGGAAAAGTCTGAACTGCAGTAAGTGTAACTGGGATATAGAATACATCTCTTCTTCTTTTTGCTGCAATACAATTTAGTTATCTTAGAGATATTCTGGCTGCAAAAAGTGGTTCTTCTGTCCTGACTGTATATGAATCATAGTTCAGTAATTGTAGAGAAAATAAGGTAACCAGTTCAATCCAATAACGTTACAAACGAGTGTCATCCATAGCACCACCAAAAACCTTCGTCTGCTTGCGGATAAGCATACATGACATTGCCACAGAACATTTACCCGCCCATGGACCCACAACCAACTTAATGGGATGTGTAAATTTCTCTATAATATTCATCTTCCATTTATTCATTTTTGTTCGGGCTGCAGCATTGCTATAGCATCAAGTTATTTCTTTTCCGTTGAGAAAAATACATTTTTCGTCGTAGGCACCCTTGCGATGTTGGTAATCTCATTACATGTTCCGGGATGAACAGAATGAATGGACGTTGAACTACTATAGTTTACACGTCTCAATGCCTGGTTCTATTCCTTCTAATTATTGAAGAAGTGGAAGGCTTTTTTGAACAACCAAAAAATACGGCAGAAGGGGGATCCTTGGATCTAATTTATAGTAAAACCTTTCGTTCGTGAAGTAGAGGATGTTATCCACCAAACTGTAGACGCTTTTTTCCGTTGTGATGTTTTTCCCAATCTCATCTTTTTCCGGTTTGTACAATGGGATGAGAACTTTCAATAATTTGATTTCATTAACCGAAAAATATAGTTCCAATTCGGATCAATAGATATGTTCATTAATCATCAATATTTCACATGAACCCACGAATTCTTTCATGTATTCTTCATCAAATCGATCGTGTTATGAGTTTTGACGGTCCTGATCGAACCTGAAGTTGTATGGAGGGTCTGCTATAATTAAATACACCATTTCATGTAAAGTATGACGAGTAGTATCCTCATGTTTATCAATGAGGGATTGAAATTCGTAGTTGTACCAACAGCAATAAATATGAATTCTTTCCTTCAACACTCTGATTGCATCATGTGGCTCTGTGATCAATTTTTCTGAAGCTACAGGTTGTATTTCATCCTCATCTATCAACTCCAGTTTTAACAACATGTTTTGTTGGGACTCTATTTCTATTTCGCCTTCATTTGAATTTATTCCGTTTTCTGGAACCTTCGATTTCTCGTTCCTTGTTCCGTCTCAAGGGATTAGCGGAGACCATCTACGCTTTTGAAAAGTAGTGGAGATATCTGAAATTTCCAGCTGTACTATCATTGGAAGCGCATGAAGTTGTCGAACGGTGATGTTAAGATCATCGCACACATGAGCAGGCATGTCAAAAATAACTGTGGCAATTCCAACCACTCTGGTTTACCGAAGAAAGATATAAAAATTGGAGCTGTTTTCATATTGAAATAGACTCAATAAATTGTAACATTGACCAAGATTTCATCCAGGTTGCAAAAAAATGAGTAGGTGATGTATCAAAATGCCATATCATGAGAAATTATGTGATTCCCAGTATCTGTAGATAGAAATGTCTCTTCATGCATAGGTCCTTCGTTTGTTGTGAAAGCTTTCCGCTATATGAAATTGAATAATCCCATATCTCTGGATCAACTAACATTGAATGTAGAAGTGTGAAAGTTGTACATGTATAGGGAAAGTAATTTTCTGAAGAATGGAATATCGAGTAGCTGACCGATTTGAGCTAAGACTTTGAAAAGTGTTTCAAAAATGAACACAACTCTTGTTCCAGTGAAAGTTTTCGTATTTTTCAAAAGTTTTGCAACTTTTGTTGTCCGTCTTGTTGTCTCTGATAAAGCGCTATACAACTCAAATAATGTGAGATAACACAAGGCATTCAAAAGTTTTTGAAATAGACATACTGAATAGAAATACTCTTTCTCCTTTTCGACCGTACTTAAAAATAACGTTGATTTCATCCAGGTTGCAAAATTATGAGTGGGTGATGAATCGAAATGCAGCATTCTGCACAATTCTGTAATTCAAATCATCATGAAACACGAATATGTTTTCATGCACAGGTCCAATGTTTGTTGTCATTATTTCTTTCTGTTTCAAAGGGGAGAATCCCATATCTCTGGACAAAAGAACGTTGAATGTAGAGGGTCCCAAGTTGTAATATATGTATGGGGAAAGTAATGTACTGAATAGTTGAATGCCGATTAGTTCACTAAGCCAATCCCAGACTTCAAAAGTGTCTGAAAAATGAACCCAATTCTTGCTACAGTGGTATTTTTTAATATTTACAAACTTCTTGTAACGTTTTTTGTTCGTCTCGTTGTCTTTAGTGAAGCACGATATCAATCAAGTGCTGTGAAAAAGGAAAAGGCATTAAAAAGTTGTTGGAATCGACATATTGAATGGAAATTACCTTCTTCCTTTCCGATCGGTCTGAATGATGTGTAGCATATAACTTGAAACGATCAAAAATGCGGTTGAAGTATCCTAATCCTTGAGTACATCCTGGAAAATTTTCACTGTTCGTGTATCTGTGCATCCATACCTATATATCACCGGAGAAGCGTGGGATATCTGCTTAATTTGCTTTGAACCCATCCCTGCAAGGACCTTGTCACCATTTTCTCATTGGGTACCCCATCTGTGAGTAAATGAATAACCATTTCGAGAAGAAAGAAAATAAAATAAAGAAACAGTTGGTAGTAACCTCTTTCCTATCAACAGGAGAAAATGGTAACAAGGTTCTTTTTTCATTTGTTGGATTTTGTCGAGCGATGACGTCATCGTTTCACCAGATGCAGCGAAGGAATACGTGAAAGTCGACAATTTTATAGTTGAATTTGTCTTCACTATTTAAATGTTTAGAGGGCGAAACAGGAAAAAAGGCGGGAATTTAACTTCAGTCAGATCCGCGCAGGTACTCTTATTACGATCCCTGCGACTGTTTTGTCGATAATGTGCAGATGAAGCCGCAGAGGAAGGCATACATGTGTCGTTAAACTGTTGATGTGGAGAATGTTACCGAAAATGGTGAAGTTTATATACTATATATGTTTATTAAACCAATTATAATGGATACATTGAAATGATGACGTAAGGAGTAGTTAAAATAAAGTGATATGACATAAACGATGAAATCGGTGTTGGTTGCTGATAAATAATGGAAAATATTTTAGGATATGATAGATGTCAAATATACCGTGATAGTTGAAAATCATAGTAGCACTATGACATTAGTGAAAGAAATGGTTGCTTTGAAATATCAGAGTTTTGGAGCGGACGAAGGAAGAAAAATCTAGCAGTCACTCGGAGGGGGTTTACGATGTAACAATCACTCGACGGTGGATTTCACGGTTGTGTTGCAGACCATGTGAATATTTGTTGAATCAAAATGGAAATTTTTAAAAATTCACAGTAGTTGGAGGCAAATGAAAAGATTTCCTCTAGATGAAGTTGGGAATTTCGTAAAAAGTTGAAAATATAGATTTTTACAAAAATCCCAACTTCATATGCAGTGAAATACAGACTACCAGTTGTATAAAAAGTTTTTCTTCATATGAGATTGGTATTTTTGTGAAAGTACCATTATAAGTTTTACAAAAATCCAAGCTTCAAATGGAAGAATAGTTTCATTTTCCTTGTAATTCGTGTTGTAAGTTTCCGCCTTTTCATTATCAGAAATATATGCAAAAGTTTGAAACAAATTGACGATGTAACTCATATGATATAATCGATATCATTATCTGCCATGAAATACTACCAAATTCATATTACATGCCACAGATATCTACAATCACTATATCCACGGCCACAACATACTACTGAACTCAGGTCATATCAAGCTACAACGAAACACATATATAATATGGATTGACAATCAACTTTTCTTCACTTACCTCAACAGAATGTCAACCTACCAACTCAAAAACAATATCCAACCGAGAAACATAAGGAACAACATGTATGCAATCTCTTCGGCACCAGCAACTTCACTCCGCATGCACTTAGATCTGTCATATAGTGTGGAGCATCAATTTCACTCAAATCTGATGAAAGATGACTACGGGAAGGATGAAACTGCAAGGGGTGTAGTAGGAGGGGTCCGGGTAAGTCTGTACTACCCAAAGGACTTCAAGTTGTGTTCCTATCCGCAAATTGGGAGTAAAACACCAACAGTGTCAAATAGAGACGATAAACCTAGGATATTTGTCAGTACAGCCATTGTCCAACGGGATAACGGAAATGAAGAAAATTGATCTATAGTACAATGGGTACCGAATGGTGCTGAACAAAACATTTTCATGATTCAAATTACTGGTGTGTGTATGGAACTCATCTGGAAACAGTTTCCATAATCCTATTCAATGCACAATACGGATAAAAGCAACCAAAAGGAGCTTCAGGAACTGGAACAGGCATGTACGGTTTATTTCTCAGAATATCAGTAAATGAAGGCTGTGGATGAAGGAACGAGCAACCCAGAGTACAATGAAACTGGTACGGGTCCACAGATGAGAGATTTTGTAATCTGTAATTACTTTCCACCGAATAATGGCTTCTTGTGAGTCAAGTAAGAATCGTTTGAAAACCCTTCCGGGATGTAAACAATGAGCATCGAGAGACGTTTGTGGCATCATTCAAAGACGGACAGTACCAAATTGGTTTTGAAATGATTTCAGTAACATTTCAAAGTGATGATGTTGGTAGAAAATTTAATAATATTTCACAACTATGCGACGAAAAGGATGGTATACTTGTGTTAAAGGAGGACAGGTCGCTGGTTGTAGTAGATGATCGACACCATCTGCAAGCATCTCAAATTCTCTGTGAATTGACCAGTCCAGAAGTGAAATTGGAATGGAATCTAATTCGTGTGGCTCAACTGGTGCAAACTGATAAAGCGACCATGGCACCGTGAGAGTTGATTAAGCTGAATTGTTCTCGAAATATGTCATCCTCAAAATCAAAAAAACATGTTTCGTTCATCGATCTCATAAGAGGTGTATTATGGTACGGTGAGACGTTTTCAGAAGAGTATGGTGTACCGTTTCATGGAGGAAGAAGAACGGATATCGCGAGAAACAGGGAAGCATCCAATTTTCTTGATGGAACGATCAAGTTCACATTTCATAGATATGCTCGCGTTGATAAAATGGTCTTTAAGAAACCGTTTATTTTTCAAAAGATCAGTACAATACCGGAATTAAGAAGTGGTAAATAATCTGGTAAAGGTGAGTTTACTTATTTGGACAGTTGTATTCTGTTTTGTGTAACGGAGGAAGATATATCGTATCTTTTGGATTCTGTGGAAGCATTTTTCGCCTTCCAAAACAATGGTTCTTTTGATGCAAACATTTTGTACAGTGTTGGTAATAAATTTTCAACAGCGTTGCACACTTTAGTAGATTAAATGTGTGAAGGAGGTGGTGCCTTGAAGAAGAAGTTCCTACCACAATGAAGGAACGAATGGATGTCGTCATCCCGGATACAGTGACAAGATTTTGAAGCATTCATGGTATATTTTGTAATTACATGAGGCTATTCGAGTATCTTTAGGATGACAGGTGTGGATAGATGCTTATCCGTACATCGTCTCTTCACGTGAGGTTTGTAAAAATACTGGAATACTGTTTCTGTTTCAATTCAAATGGCTCGTTGGCAAAGGAAAACTTGACAACTGGTAGAATATGTGGGCATGGACGTATGGAAGCAACGACTAGAAGAAATAAAAGTAAAAAGAGTACCCCAATTGGAATCACCAGTAGTGACGATTCCCTCGAAATTTAGATAGAGGTACCAGTCAAGACAACTAGAAAAGGAAGAGAGGAGCACCAGAGAGAAGATTTTGGTCAATAACAAAAGTGCCCAGCTTATAGATTGTAGAACCAATAACATATCGGGAAAAATTAAGCCCTTATGGTAGCACTCCGCCACCAGCCAGAAGTACACGTGAATGTTCTGCTCTGTCCGTAGAAGGTCTCAACGGCGTACGAATGCAGTGAATATAAAGCATATGTTAATTACTCGGAGACACAAGGTTTTACAAGATGTACATTTTGCTATAGTGAAGGATAAAAGTCTTCGCTATAGTCGGGCGAAACCACTTGAGGTCATAGGAGGAAATAGAGAGGGAAGAGACTTTATGTTGTCGAACATCTTTATGACACAATGATGTTATTGGAGCGCGATCAATTCCAGATAGATATCTTGCTCATATATGTTTCCAGTATGATCAAAATTGGGAATTGAAAAATTTGGCATGGTTGTGGGCTGCTTATAAGCAAACGAAACTCATGGAAATTTGTACCACTTATACGGAAAAACAAAAATGGAATCTGGAGGTTCTGGGCCATTATGCGAGTTGTGGTCTCTGTTTCTCCAACGAAAAGATCCAAAAGTTGGACAGTTATGGGTACTGCATCGTGGATGGTATGTACGATCCGTTTGATATTGAAGACAAAATTAAATATGCCTTAACAGATGCATTTACGGAAAGCAACGATTTTCCAACACACCCAATTCAAGAGTTACTTGGTAGTATAAAAGAATACTTTCCAGATGAAGAAAGCTTGAAAAAATAACAGCAAAGATATCAGTCGAATTATATTATCAACACGGGAAATTCTAAAACTGATGAAGAGAACAGGATCAAGGGTGCTTCCAGTTCCTCTAGTACAAGAATATTTGTAAAAAATCATTTGGAATCTCATATGGACGTGGTATGGTTGCTCAAATGACGTGATGCATTGGATGTATGGATTGGATGGTTGTGTGATTTGCTGAATGTAGATAAAAACTGTGTATGGCCGACTGAATTTCCAAACGATGGGGGTCGCTCCTTCATTGCTGACTAGAAATGCGCACCACAACACGGACACAATGCCTTGGAATGTAGAGAGACTGGTCTTCCTTTGTATTTTTCAACTACAACAACAACCGAATCTATATCGCCATGCAGAACCCCTGGGACACATGTACAGATCCATCTCAGTTCAGAACAAAAGGAAATAAAGGAGATTTGTTTGTAAATGGAATAAATAGAAATTCCCACACAATCAATTTTCATTGGACATGGTTATGTGCAGCATGAAGGTGCTGCATGGGAGTGGAGTCGAGCTCTTAGATATCATATGTGTATCATCTCGAGGTGATTGAATTGAAAGATGAAATTTCGTATTCGCACGGACGCTCTCTACACCTGAAAGGCCAGACTGAAGAAGATTAGTCAGCAGAACAATAAATTATGAATACAGTTCATGTTAACAGTGATGACAGTTCAAATAACGGTAAAGGTGAGGTTCTCGATGCAGATGATGAAATGGACCATTGGCGGTGTCAAAAGTGGAAGAGCCACCATTGGGTTGAATATTATGCACTGTGTAATATTTAAAATAAGATTAGTAAATGTAATTTAGTACTGCTTTTTTTGTTTTCTACGTACTGTTAAGTTGTTTATTCGTTCTTCGTTCTATATGATCAGAATTCAACTTCATTTAAAATAAAGTTTACTCCACTGCTTACATGTAAACAATTAGATTCCTTCACATTAACATTTTTTCAAACGGACCTTTTGCTTGTATACGACAGGAGAATAATATTGATGTAATTGCTACCAAAGTTTGTTCCTCCATATTTTATACGGGAATTTATTATTATTTTTATGTACTGAATCATATTCAAAAGATAAACTTTTTTTCAACTAATACTGTGGAATTTTTGTGAATTTTCGAAAAAATGGCAAATTCAAACTTTCAAATTTTTTCGATTGCTTACAGTGACATAAATCACTGTTAACATTACGATTCTGTACGCAGTTAGATATAGTGGAAATTACAGTCCAACCATCACTCTACATTACCTCATTTCTCAAACAAGAAATCAATAAATACATCAACAATCAGACGATCTTCATATTACCTCCAACGTTAACTACAATCATCAATAATGGTAAAAAACAGATGGTTTGTACTACAATATATTGCCCATACTCTAGAGACATATTTGTTGCTTACATACCACATTCAGCTTCAAATAATCACAATGTAAAGCAGGGATTAAATTGTATACAAGTCGTTTCAATTGTAACAATCCATCATTAGCCAATTGAAATAACCGATGCGCGTCATGAATCATTAAGCGAAGATGGAGAAGCCAATGAGGAGCCAATGATAGTATTACCTGAACTTGCAGATACATCTGAAACTTCGCAAAAGATTACTGATGTAAATGTAGCAGCAAATCATTTGTTGACTTTATCAGAAGAAATTGGTATTGATTCTGTAGATAAGATTATACAGTTTCTTTGATAAAAAAACTTCATTACAGATGTTGTTAGTAACCAAATAAAAGATTGGAAGGAATGTATGTCTATTTTTGATGGAACCGTCGGTCAAAGTTTATTCGATGATGGATTTCAGAAAACTAAGGTACCGTGTACAACAGCTTCAGACGATAATAGGAAGGCTATCTTGTACAAGAAGACGTTACTGAGGTTTCACGTACATAAATGAAAGTGGAGACTAAAATCTATGTGTAATTTAGACTGTGTTTCAATGGAACGGTCCGTGATAATGTCTCTCATTCACTTAAATAGGAATTATTTACAATTTTATACATGTATAGAAAAATCCAGGTCATGGGTACTACCCATAACCTGAGTCACTAGTAATGAGGGTTCTTCATTTGAGCGGATTCAAAGTAGAGGCATTTTGTCTAGTTCTTTCGTTGGAATGTTACATATATATACAAATAAAACAGCCACGAATTTTTAGTCAAAATCGTTAGTTGGATATCCCATACATGTCACATTCCTGAATTTTACCATATCCTTCAGAAGTTTTGTTATTGACCATGCATATACATTGGTTGGTTCCTCACTGTAGTATTACAAGGATCTGATTCTCAACCAGACGAAGTGAAAAATTACTTAAGATATTGCTAAATAGACGACGACTTTATTTCCATTGACGATCACGTTCCACTTCCTTTGCTGTCATGGGGAGAGATGATAAAATGTTTTGACTGCACAAGGAAATGACCAGGATCCTTGAGACGTTAATTAAAAAATGAATAACAGATTTACGTGGGATGATAAAAAACAATATACAATGGAATTGCTTCCCTATCATAGTTCCATACTGCTGCGACATACCAGAAAGTAAAGGTATGTCTAGAATTCTACATATATCTACCCCTACACGTACATGCATCAAACGCTTAGAAAACTCAGCAGACTTCAAGAAAGTTGACATAAATGTATCTAGAACTTTTCAATACGTACGAGACAAGAAATGAGATTAGTGGTTTGGTGAAATTGTCAAATACTGCATCATCAACAGCACAGAAATATATTTTACTGAAATAAGCACAGAAGATACTCCAGGACATTTTAATTGCACCATAGGTGCTTTTAATGGAAACAAAAGGTACGACACATCCGCAGCTATTTTTCTGCGATGTTTTTTCAAATTTTACGTATGAACCATTGCATAACAATCATCTGGGTACTTGTAGGGCAATCAAAACATGTCCCATCGTTTACTTGTCAAGTACACTCCTCACCATGAAGTGCTTGAAAAAACTCAGGAATGATAAACCATTCAGGACCTACCGCATCCCATCTTTTCGGGCATGCAATAACTTCTTGTTGCAATAGAAAATCAATTCAGGCACCCGGTTTCCATGTTGACTTCTGAACAAATGAGAAGTCACAGAACTTGAATGGTTTCTTCCTGAATAATTCTATTCAAAGAATGCTGGAGAGAAAGTATTTTAAATTATCCCCAATTGTGGCCGGATATGTCGATAGAGTTACTGGCTGTTGAGAGTCCAGTGGACTTCGAGTCCATTGCATTCTCAATAAAATGATGGGAAATTGCATTTACGAAAATCTATTCATTGATACTTTATTGAGAATGCGATAGACTTCGAGCCGATTGCAATCTCAAAACATTATTATTGATTTTACAATGTAAGTAATATAATAAATTCAATACTAGTACTCGCTGTCGTAGGCAATGATTGAAGTTGCAGTACAATCACAGGTAGAAGGCAGTCCGGTAATGGAATAGATATTTTCACTCCACTGGTCTTTCAGTACATGTAGAAATCAGTCAGGAATAATCACAGATGAATATTATCCTGTTATTTCAAATGTCAGCTCCAACCCGTTCAAAATTGCGGCGCCGATATTTTAAAGCGAAATAAACCCCGTAAAAAACAAACGGTGAAAACCCACCGGAAGTTGATGTTCCCGTCGAACCGTCGGCTTAACGGAAGATGCAACAGCCAACACGATCGAGCAAACGGCAGTCGAGCAATATGGATCAACACGATCGAGCAAACGGCAGTCGAGCAATATGGATCTTCGGAAAGGTAAGGAGGGGACAGATACTTCTAGTGAAATTTTGAGTTCTAAACGAAAAAACGATTTTTAGAACTATGATGTTGGTTTGAAACGAATTGGTTCTTCGCCAAGTAAAGAAGAACCCAAATTACGGGATGGAAATTTAAATGAAAATGCGAAAGAAATTGTAGAAACAGAGAATGTAAGAAGTGATGGTTCATCTTCATGCAAAGGCACGCAAAAAGTAAACCAAAATGTATATGTGTATGAACTATGAAAAGTCTTCGTCAAAAGAAACGAATGGAAGTAGAAGAAAAACGGCATAATGAACATAGCTCGTCCAAAGAAGAGAATACTGACAGTAATGTCAATGATGGTAACATTAATAATGGTAACAATAATGACGGTAGTACTAATAATCGTTGTAATGTTCGTGATCGTCTTGTAGGAAACAATAGTAATGAGCATCACTCAACAGCTGGGCGAATAGGTGCACGTCAGGACCTCTTTAATAACATGAAAGGCGACATTGAAAACGATAAAACAGTCACGGAGAAACGTGTAGCTGCACTAAAACTCAGGTAAGATAAGTGCCAACTTTTGCAAAAAGAGTTCAAAGAACAGAAGTTGAAGGAGGAGTGTATGAAGAGGACAGATGCAACGGTGGTGACGAAAAACTCTCACATATCGTATTCTTTGAAACATTTGAAAAGTTTCAAAATGGACCTGAGCAATGGACTATCACAATCTGCTTTTTCACTCTATACATGAAAGTATGTATTGAAGTTTTTAGATGGGATTGATGTGTATGCCAATAATTATAGTGCTGAGGTCTGTGATGCATGGGGAATAGATATGCATGGTTGTATTAAATTGAGGGCCGAACTTGGATGTCCAGGAAGATAAGAAGGTACGAGATTGGAGAGGTAGGGTGCTTAGTGTAAATGAAGAGGTACTAGTGTACATGAATACTGAAACGTGAACATATCCACTAGTTTACCTACTAGTTATTACAGAAACTGTACCAAATCTTAGTTTTAATTTTAGTTCTTCCTATATATCAGTTTGTCAAACGGTAGAAGCACAGGCGGGAACTAGTTTCAGTTCAACAACTGAATCAATGAAAAACTTTATTGGGCAGGCAGTTGTGCGTATTGCAATGATTGATTTGGAAAAGAAAATTTCAACGCAACTTGAGACGGATCTATACAAATGCGCTATAAACAGTCACCTTCTCTTAAATAATTTTGAAAGAAGTTTCCAGCAAGCTTTCAGCACGAGTAAAAAGCCGCAAAAGAGTCGTTTTTCTCTTCTATGCTTCGACTATGGAGTCATTGTCATATCCAGTGGGTAACATTCTTGTTTCATGACTGTTATAAAGGAACCAAAAATGAATGATTATTCAAAGTTGTTCGCAACATTTCTTGATGGTACTAGAAACACAAGTGCATGGAGGAAAAATAAGTTCGAAGACATTTTTTGACATGGATCCTACAATTCTGTAGTAACACACATCAGTTTGGAAGATGTCAGTGGTGTCGATACC